>CM035211.1:8440152-8452088 GCA_020233015.1 Callinectes sapidus | reverse complement strand
CTCTCTCTCTCTCTCTCTCTCTCTCTCTCTCTCTCTCTCTCTCTCTCTGTTATCAAGTATAATATATTCTCGCAGCATCATTTCCAACAGGAATTATTTCAAGAAAAGTATAAATCATCGTACAAAACTGCAAATTATTGTATTATTATAGTTTGCGCAAATGACAATGATATTTAACAATTTATTCTTCATTGGTTGTTTAAAGTGTTAGATACATCTTCATGAGTAAATACGTTTGTCCATGACCAGAGTAGAAGGCTGCATTGACTGGGGTGGCAGGTATGAAGTGACCAGGGTTGGGGGCTGGAGTAAGCGAGGCAACTAGGGGCCAGAGTGACTTGAAAGCCATTCACGAGTCGCAGTAGAGAGAGGTGTTCACGGCGGGGAAGTCGGCCAACTGGTGGGAAGGCAGCGTCGGCCGCCACGTGTGTTTGTGTTAGAATTGAGAGGCCGTGTTCAGATTGGAGGTGAAAATTTGTTTGCCAAATGTGTTCGGATTGGTAAGTGTTTGAGTCAGAGGGTGTTTGAATCAAGAGGTACCACTGTACCTTACTGTACTACTTCATATAATTAGTTCAAAATACAGAGCAAATATGTTATACTGAGCAGACTTACTTTATTATGAAATCGCTCTCTCTCTCTCTCTCTCTCTCTCTCTCTCTCTCTCTCTCTCTCTCTCTCTCTCTCTCTCTCTCTCTCTCTCTCTCTCTCTGTGTGTGTGTGTGTGTGTGTGTGTGTGTCTGTTTGTCTTACAGTACTACTGCTTTCCCTTGCAGGTGTGCATTCCACCAAGGCCACTGTAGCAACTCCACTGGGTAACACCGCCTCCAATCCTGACCACCACCGCCACCACAACCACAATCACCACAACCAAGTCCTCCTCTCCCTTAGCAGCCTATCTAGAAGGAAAAAGAAAAAATCCAAGGTTGTAATTCTCTGCATTTACCTGTTAAAAAGAAAGTTAACGGATTTTACTGTCACACTTAGTGTCTCCTCGTCCATGCTTTTATTTATATACTTTTGAAAGAATTTTTGCCAGTTTGAAAAGATCACTAATGATTAGTCACTTTAGACGTGCTTCTTGTTTTTTTTTTTTTTTCCAGGACCACACAAGACAGGGCAGCAGTAAAAGAGCCAGTGTGATACCTCTGCCTTCCCCATCATCCCAGCGACATAGGATAATACATTTTGGCAAGTTTACCAAACATGCTCCAGTTGCTGAGAAGAGCAGTTCAGCATGTATACACAATGGCAGAATACCAAAACCACCACCTTCTCAGCAGCAAAATAACAAGAGTACCTCACACACTGCCAAGGGGTTGTCAACTGATAGTAGTAAACCACCAAAGCATAAGAAGCAAGTAACTCGCAAGTCAGGTGCACAAGAGTCACATTCTCTCCTTGTAGCACATAGCCAAGAGAAAATAGTCTCATCTAAACAAGGAAAACCACAAAGTGAGCATGACCAGCTGTCACAAGACCAGCTGTCTCAGTCCTCACATGAAAGTACACAAACTGCAATATTCTGTGAGGAAAGCACCCCAGTGTCACCAAATACCACTGAATTGGAAGGACACTTACAGATACTAGAGGAACAGACAACTCAGGGGAGCATAGATCAACTTACTGAGGAAATGAAACAATTTTTCCAGAGCAGAGCAAAACACTATCTGCGATCAGGTGCAGGATCCAGTAGGAGCCTTGACTATATTGATTTAGACACTTTTCCCGGAATGGTGGCAGAGTCCAAGAGAGTATCTGATCAGCAAAAATGCCAAAGAAATGCAGAAACTCTCACCTCAGATGAGACATCCACTAGCTCAGAATGTCAGCCAAGTTTAGACCCAGGCTGTTCGTCTCACTTGCCACAGGAATCATCAGCACTATATTACCAGCAAGAGGAAATACAGGTTGTGCCTGCTCCACCAAAAGATACAACTCATGGTTATCTTCCACCAGCAACCTCTCCACATCACTGGCCTCCACCTACCTCACCAACTCATATCCAGCAACACAGAGTGCACTCAGCTTCACCCAGCAGAGGAAGAATAGGACACAAGCCTCCTGAACCACCAGCTAAGCCCAAGCAACAAAGAACAGTGTCCCATTCACCTACCATATCTGGACAGAAGGGTGGAGCCTCTGCATCGCCTCCCAGTGTGAGGCATCGCAGGACATCATCGCAGTCACCAGCAAGAGCCATTCATACCTCAAGTCCTGAGATGCCAGTCACTGGTAGTCACCACGTAGTTTCTTCTCAGTCACCATTACGATCAAGTCATCACATGAGACCATCAGAGTCACTGGTTAGGTCCAGTCACCACTTGTCTTCTGAGTCGCCAGTTAGATACAGTCGTGTTAGTCGTTCAGAGTCTCCAGAGGTAATCAGGCGTCAGTATAGAACATCATCTGCATCGCCAGTAAGAAGTGTTTACCAGGTGAATCTTTCAGAGTCACCGACCAAGACAACAAGGAGGAACTCTGAGTCACTACAAAGGGCAGCTGATCTTTCGGAAACCCAAAGGTCATCAGTAATCAAAGAAATTAGTGATTCTGTGTCTTCCCAATCACTAATCAGATCCAGACAGCTGCCAGAAGAGTCACCAACTAGAGATATACAACACCAGAGACAATCTGTATCACCAGTGAGGCACAGGGAGTACCACAGGGCACCACCTGAGTCACCAAGTGGTGGGCAGAGGTATCGCCTTCCATCCACTCCTTTAACAAGATCCTATCTACAAAAGCAGCCACCCAGTATACCCATGAAGAAGCATCCTGGCCAAACGCTGCAGGAGTCACCATCAAGGCACCAGCACCAGCACCCACAACCACCAGTCCAGCCTCAGATCATCCATCACTCTGCAGCCTCACCATCCATGCATAGTTCACCTCTGACTCACCAGAATCCAACACCTAAGCCAGCCTCTCCTAAATCAAGTGAAGCTGATCTTTTATCAGTTGAACTCAACACTGGTACTCATTCAGTTTCATTTTTACCTGCACATTCAAAGACTGTTCATCCTCCACTTACCTCTACAAGTTCAGGTCGACACCTTCCGCCAACCCCACCGCGATCCAAGAAACCACGGCCATTACCTTTCATTTCGTCTTCCCAGACCACTCTTAGTCAACCCTCGTCTATACTTCGGAGGAGTCCAATAACTCATCAAATATCACCAGAAGAAATTTCTACATCATTTGTATTACAGGAGACTCACAAAAATGAAGATAAACATCATGTTTCAGCTTCTGTCTCAAAATCTGTGAGTGGGGGAATAGATCATGAAAGTAGAATTAAGTTTAGAGAAATGGTAAAGGGTTTTCCTGGTTCTCCTAGTACAGTTCGTAGGAAAGATGTGAGACAGGGACAGGGGTCTGTCCCAACAGAAAAAAGTGATAGAGAACAGAGTCCCAAGAATATAAGAACTGTTGTGTCTCAGTTTGCTTCAGCCAACAGTCCAATCGCCACCAGTTCACCTCTCACTAACAGACGCCGCACAAGGTTCCCAGATGATTTTCTTTGGCAGAGCACTTCTGGAAAATTATAAGGTGCTTATGCTGGAATATGTTAAGTGAAGTTTACTTATGAGCCATTCTAGGCCGGTGATCGAGCAGGACAAGTTACATGAGAGAAACTGACAAAATGTTAGAAATAATTATGTAACAATTTAGAACGATTTGGTGGGAGTGATAACTGAAAAGAGCAGAAACTACATAAATGTCCATTGACTGCTATATTATGATTTACATTTGCTGCAAATAACAAACTATACATGTGATATAACTGAGTACTGAATCAACATGTAACAGTGGGCACCAGTTAAGCATTTTCTGGTGTCATGGATATTGAAGAAAAGCGTGGCAAAAAAGGCAAAAACCAGTGAAGAAAAGTAAGTTAAGAGAAATAAAATATGAATTGTTAAAATTATAAATTGCACTACAGTTCCTTATAAGGAAATGTAGACTAACTTTAATAAACTGTAAGTGATAGACTTGACGACGAACAAAAGTGAACAAGAAAAGCACGAAACAAACTCCCTCACTCCTCCACCAGCATGTCATTAGCGCAAGCCATCACACATCCAAGGTAAATACACTTTATAAAATCAGTTTTTTTCTTTATATTCTCTTTTATTATGTTTTTAAACAATATTTGTTATTTATAAACACATTTATCGTATTTAGAAATACATAACCAAAAAAATTAGGTGACATTTTTGGGACTGGAAAGGATTAATGGCATTTCAATTGATTTCAGTGGGGAAAATTATTTTGATATACGAGCATTTTGAGTTACGAGCTGGGTCATGGAACGAATTAAACTCGTATCTCGAGGTACTACTGTATTCCTTTGTACACTCTGCCGTGGAAATTTGATTGAGGTGTATAATTTGTGGATTTGGTGGTGCCTCGAAGAGAGTGTAGATACTACTACTGTGATGCCCATACCCTCAGTCTCAGTGCTTCCTTGGTAATGGAAGAGAGTGGATGTATGTTGAACTCCAGTTTTACACTTTGCCTTATTTTCCTTACCTAATTATCACAAGTTTGCAAACCTTATTCTTACAGTCAGCAGGGGTTCCAGACCACTGACAAAGGCAGAAAAGGGCTATATTCTAGTCTCAAGGGAAGAAAAATTCCTATTTTGAAAATATCACATGATAAAGATGTGGCAGAATGACCATAAAGACTTGCTGCCACTTGCCACGCACCACTAAATCAAATGCTTTCTTATATTATCTGCCTTTGATCCAAGAAAATTATTTATAGAGCACAGATACACTCATAGTGATTGCCTTGAGGAATAACCCATATTTGACAGCCAGACAACTGAAGGAAATGTATCCAGAACTGGTCAAGAATGTATCAGAAAATGTGAGTGCAGCAGCAAGAAGTCTTTTTAAAGTAGCCTTATCACAATTTCAGAAATGGTGACTTTTCTTCTCTTAGAGATAGAATACAGCCATTTCCTGCATCTGTACTTAGTTTGAGACCTATACTGGATTGTGGTATTTAGGTAAGGAAAACAAGGTGAAGTGTAAAACTGTAGCCCAACATGCATCCACCCTCTATCTATTACCAAAGAAGCACTGAGACTAAGGGTATGGCCATCACATCCATGCTCCTTTACAGGTACCAATAAACACAAATTACCTAACCTGGATCAAATTTCCTTGACATTGTGTAACTATGTACTACAATATTGGGCACACTTTCCACCCAAGATTCCACCTCAGCTTCAGCAACTGTAGATGATGCGAGTGGTTGCAAATGGGAGTAATTTTACTTCAGCAAATCATCAAGTTTGATCTACTCTGGGAGAGAGAGAGAGAGAGAGAGAGAGAGAGAGAGAGACTCATAATCAGAGTCCTTCCCCCCCCCCCATCTCTCTCTCTGCGCGGACTCTTCTCTCCTCTCTCTCTCTCTCTCTCCTCTCTCTCTCTCTCTCTCTCTCTCTCTCTCTCTCTCTCTAATTTCACATGATAACACTCATTTTCTTTATTTTTCAACTTGCCTTACTTTCCCCACTCTGTATGATTTGATGTATTTAAAGAACTACTCAGTGATTTGTAATTTTCTTATTATGTCACCGAATTATGTGGCTTTCCATTGACAGTACTGTACTCTTTAATGTGGTACAGTGAAACTAAAGACACCGAGTTTTAGTTCTACAAATATGTAGTATTTTATGAGATGTGAATAAATTTGTACCCTAAATTTTGCAAAAGTAGTGTAAGTGGTGAGAATTACAGGTGTTGTGTGGGAATGGGACAAACGAGTGTATTCTGCAACACTTGTGTACACAGCTATACTCCCATTTTGAAAGGGTCTCTAGTTGGTTACACCAGTATTGAAGGATGTTTTTATGGTTTTAGCAATATATTCATAAGATTTCTAGATTATTTGCAGGAGAAAATCTTGAAAACCTGGATTTGAAAAATAGCTATGGTACGAGAGCATCTTTCTGAATACAAGTCAGTGTGTGTTGGTAGTATCAGCAGTGCCCTGAACCTCTTTCGGTTGTTAAATTTTGTTGCCATGTCACTGTGCCCGCTGATAATATATGGTTGTGGTGTTCATAAAAGTCTGATTTCCACAACTGAATAAATTAACAGCTCAGTAGAAAAAATGAGTATAGGGTATTTGTGAGTAAATTAATCATTGCAGAGAAGGATCAAGTGAGAGAGATAGTTAAATCATATGTTCGTCTTGCATATATTTTACTTGCATCTGTCAGTTTTGTTTTGAATGATAGAATAGAATTGCTGTTTACAATTTCAGAAGGCAGCTTATACCAGATGTTAACAGTTATGGTTAAAAAGTGCTAGCCTCATGAGATTTGAAGCATTTGGGTATGATTTTACAACTATTATTTCTTATAACATCAAGGTTCCTATATCCTTTCAAAATTTTGTAAGCTTAAATTTAGTCCCATCTTACCCTGAACTTATAAGTGAATAGATTCAATGCTCCCAGGTGTTTCTCATATGGCTTATTTCTCAGTTGTGGAATCATTTTAGTGACTACACTATTTTTTCCAGTTTTTTAATATCTTTTTTGTAGTATGGTGATCAGAACTGCCCACAATATTGTAGTTAAGATGCAGGAAGAGAGGGAGAGGCTGCACCACCTTGAGTGAGGTGAAGATCACTGACATCAGGAAGAGAGTGGATGTGGCAGATGCTCAGTATTAAAGACAGGATATGTTGATCATCCAAGGAGAAAGAAAAGTCCTGAATTATGTAAAAGAGGAGACTGTGAGGAATGTAGAGACCCAGAGAGAGCCTGTGCTATGAAAGCTTCAGGTCAACCAACAGAAGAAAACAATAGGAGGTTATGAAAGTGTGAATGAAGAAGAGTAAACAAAGTCTCATCAACAGTGTATGGCATGGTGGACTGGGTCATCTTGTATGCAGCGGATGGTGTGCACCTGAAGTTGTGGGGACTGCCGGGATGAAATGATGGCTGTGCAAGTGGCTGAGGGCAAGGCCAGTGATGGGAGACAACAAAGGCATGACAGAGGACACTGGCCAGGAAAGTGAGTGTGAGGATTGGTAGCCTGTAACTGCAAGGAGATTAGTACATGGAAGTTTGACATAGTTGAGGTCAGAGACTCACCTGAGAGATAAAATGGATGTTAGTGTGTTATAATTGAAGTACAACTAACTTGCTTATTACTTTCCAGATTGAAAGAACCATTCAGACCTCCCTCCACACAATAACTGGTGGTGGTGGTGATGGTGGTGGCAGCAAGTTTTAAAACACAAGGCAGATTAAGGAAAGCAGCAAGTGAACACCAAGGTACTAACCAATTTAGATTTTTCCAATTGTTTTGAAATTTTCACCTACTGTTGGAACTTGAATATACTTCTTGATATTATAGCAACTATTATATACATAATTTGCTTTGATATGGTATATCTACATGAGAGATATTCTTTGTAAGGTTAAAAGAACCCATAATTTTTTGTACTTACAGCTTGCAAAACATGAGACTGCAACCCTAGAATGAGTGAGCGGCTGCCAAGAGTCATCACCATCACAAATTGGACCAACCTCTTGCCTGTCTGATCAACACACCCTATCTGTCTCTCACAATGAAGACTCCAAGAGCAGTTCAACTTATCGTCTGCCCTGGATGACTTCCCTATCACCATCTCAAGCTACTCTCCACCAACCAGACCACCAACTTGCCTGCTCATGAAGAGGAGGGGTGAAAGCAGTTCACCAAAGGAACTCTATGGTCTGGATTCAGCAGCGTATTACCAGCTCACCACTGAAGAGGACAATAAGAGGAGCACCTACACGGCCTAAAAAACTGTGCTAAGTCAAAAATACTCCGAAGACTCTCCGGAGATTTGGTAACGAGGAATTTAATAAAGATATTTTTAGGGGGATGAGTACCTTTTATTCTAATAACCACTACACTACTACGGAATCTCCGGAGAGTCTTCGGAGTATTTTTGACTTAGTACAGTTTTTCGGGCCATGTAGGTGCTCCTTTCATTGTCCTTCAATAGTCAGCTGGGAAATGCATATTAAAAAATAAGTAGGAAGCTGGTCCAATTGGTACATCTACGAGGCTTTTGAATGACTTCAATCCTCCTCTTCAGTGGCAAGCTGTGGTGTCTTGGGCAGGCTGGTCCAACAGGAGCAGGGAAACTCACAGGCTTTTCAATCCAGACAAGTGTTCTTAGGTGAGCGACTTCCATTTTCCTCTTCGGTAGTGAGCTGGGTCATCCTGCATGGGCAGGATGCTCGTCCAAATGATGCACAGAAAATTGGGAAGCTGTTGATCGGACCACAGTTTCTTATGAGTCTCTTTTCATTGTTCTGAGCAGGCAAGAGGCTGGTGCAGGGAGACTCAGGAGACTGAGATCCATTTTCTTGCCCATCACAAGCTTATTGATGAAGAGATAATAAGAATATAAATTAGTCCATGCATTAAATCCATTAAAATATAGATTACTGAAATCTATAAAGCAGCTTTAAAATAAACATGGTTTTCCTTCCTCTGGGATTCCTGACAAACATATGAAAGAGGCTGCCTCGTATAGGTCATACTGGCCTTCTGCAGTCTCCACCCTCTTATGTTCTTATGTAGAGAAGTGGCTTCATTTCATTCCTAACTACTGAATACTTCATTGCTGTGTGTATAAAGCATCAGTGCCTTGGAGTTTCTAGTTTGTGATCAGGGGCAAGGGTGTTTTTGAGAACTCTCAGATATTTTGTGTGTGTGTTTGGAGAATTTAATATACTTTCTACTAATAGGTTTCAAGAGTTTATAAAAAGATTTTAGGAGCATTGTGTTTTGTAGTACTGATCTCATTAACAAAGGAAATCTTTGTGTCTTTTTTTGTATGAAATGGTTTGAATTGTATGTTTTGAGTTTTACTATCATTATCATATCTTTGCTTAGTTCAGTACTTTGTGACTTTTTTGTCTATGGTATGTGTCCAAATTCTATCCATTTATTACATTGTATGATCCACATTTAAATCTCTCACAAGTGGAAGGAAGTAGTGGTTTTATAGAAGTGAATCCTAACATGTCACATTGATTCACTTTTATATAACAACTAGTTTCCTTTCACTTGTGGGAGCATCCAATGTGAATAACACTGTGATAAATAGATAGAATTTGTACACACACCATAAACTATTAAACAACAACAAAAAATCACACATTCCTGTAAGCAAAGATGCCATTTTGATAGTGAAATTCCAATGTACAAATCATGCCATTTCAAACAGAAAAAAAGACAGACTTTTTATGTTAACAAGATTAATACAAACTTTACAAATGCTCTTACAATCCTATCTATACATAACAAACTAACTCTTGAAACCTACAAGTACAGAGTATATTAAAATCTTCCAACTTCCACAAAATATCCATGGAAGTTCTCAAAACATCCCTGCATCTGAATCTTACATTATTATCATGCTATGCACACATAACAATGCAATACTGGAATGAAAATAAGCTTCATCTCTACATCAAAATACTTTAAAAATACATGAATGAAACACATGACCTAACTGTCTTTCCCACTTCATCCCCCTCTCTGCAATGTTTAACTTATTCAGAAATACCTTATATTCATTATTTTCACTGAGCAGCTCCTTTATTTAGTAGTTAAAACCAAACATTTATAAACACCACAAACATTTAATACCTTTATGCGCAGGGACATGGCAACTCAAGCTAACAAGTGAAACGGTGGGAGGTGGACAGAAGTATTTCATAATACAGTTTGCCTGATTACCACAGTACTCAAGGCTGGTATAATTCTTTGCCCTAGAACTGTTATTGCAAAACTAGGTACACATTTTATGACATCTGGCAAAACATTACATTTTTGTTGAGTTCAAACTCAGAGCTTCCAGTTTCAATTTCTGCACATTAGAATCTAATCGATCTTCAAAAAAGTCAAGGAATTTGGTGACACAATGGGAAAATTACATTGCTGAGATATTCTTTAAATGTCTCAAATCATAGTACATACAAAAAAATATGACAACTTGAAAGAATTTTAGTGTGATAATGTAATACTGAACACAGCACGTGTTGGGAGCAAGAGGTAAGCGCACTTACATAATACTACTCTACACTGTCACCATATTAGCCTTTAACAGTTACATGTGTTAAGTGCTTGTAGCTTTCATGCCTTCTTATCTCTAGGTTGAGTTGTGAGTCAAATGCATGTGTGTATTGATTAGCTCTGGGTTTCTGTGCTTTGCCTCCACTGTAGGTAGCTGATTAGCTGCTGTCTCCAGGTGCTGACCATCTTCTTCCTTCTGTCCCTCAGCACAAGCTGTATGTTGAGCATCAATGACATTTCTATGATGAATAAAGCTTCCAAATGTTTCCATGCATCTGTGCCATGTTCAAAAATCTTTCAAAACTTCATGCTTCTGCTGGTAGAGTTATTTTCTCTTATTAACTTGTTAGCTTCCTAGTGTCAGTGAGGATCTTCTTGTACTCAAAAGTGTTGAGTAATACAAATGTAGCTGTTCAGTTTGCTTGTTTGATGGTTATGTATAGATCTCTCCTCAGTGACAACTCTTGTAGTTTTGTATTATTTTTAAAAGTTTCAGCAATTACTTGTTACTTGAAAGTTGGTTCCTTTCATGGTACTCTCGCCTGTGCTCTGAAAAGAAAAACTGACGGGTGCTATTGAGAAAAGCTCTAGGAGCTGAAATCCTGCATCTAACATAATAATGATCATTGTCAGAGAGGTCATACATAACCTTTGAAAAGAGAATAAGACTGAAAAATAAAGTGAATAAATTAAAAAAGATAGTGAATGATGACTTAATCACATTCAATATAAATATAAATATATATATATATATATATATATATATATATATATATATATATATATATATATATATATATATATATATATATATATATATACACACACATGATGCAGTATACTGTACATAGTTTTATAGCTGATGTCTGCTGCCAGTTAAATAAGGTTTATATTTATATAATTGTTATTTGAAAACTGATAATACAGTATTTCATGTAAGAAATTCATTACAATTTATAATACTTTTAGGAATGCTGCCAGCAGTCACTGGTGCAGTGTTGGTGTCTGGTCTTGCTGGATCTCATGAGACATCTCTTTCTTTGACATGGATACATCATAACTAGGTTTTATAACTTATAAGAACTTTTTGATACATTTTTCTCCATTGAATATTAAAGATTTCTTACTAGATAATCTAAGTAAAACAATAGTGGTTTATTCCAGGACAGTGGTCATCAGACTAGGAGAAAAGTAAATTAGATCAGTTTATAATATATAAATGCAGATTTTGAGTTGTGACCTGGCTTTTTTCTTGTACCTTGAATGTAATTATTTTTGTTATTGGTAGTCATGAAACCTACAAACAAACATTATGAATATATTACAGGCATTGCAGTGAGGTATAGGGACTAATGCTATTTAGGGAATGTTTAGTTTTTTACTTGACTTTCCTGATTTTTGCACTGTCTGATTTGACATTTCATCTATAACTAGCTGACTATATGTTACCCAAGGATATTATAAGCAGAATCCTTGATGTGACTGTCATCAGGAGGCACTGTCCTAGCCTTAATAAAATAGAAAAAAAAAACTATGTCAAAGAAAATAATAATAGGTAATAATAATAATACAAAGTGACAAACAACTTAATTGAGTGAAACATACTTGGGTTAAGCTGCCACTGCTACATATAAATTAGCCCCAAGAGTTGGAGAGTTGGAGGGGAAAGTGCAGTATCTATGAAGTCAATGAACGACTACCCTTCTCACCAGACATCATGGGCATCATGATGAACTGCCTGTCAAATATTGATAAACAATGAGTGAGCAACGATGGACATGCTCTGTTATCAGGTCACATGTCTGGACAAAACACTGCCATAGAAGAG
>CM035211.1:8337116-8358196 GCA_020233015.1 Callinectes sapidus | reverse complement strand
CCTAATGCATTCTTACACGAATGACTCCTCCATCTCGTCAAACTCCTTCACTTTTCCTCCTTCAAACATTCCAACATTCCTTCCTTCCTTCCTTTTTAGCTCACTTCACCTATCTTGCCCCTTTTATCCTCCTTTTGTGTCCACTGCTCTCAGATTACATCCCTGCGCAGCTTCCTACTCTTTTATTGAAGTTATTTTCTTGCCCCTCTCTTCTACTCCTCCTCTTATTCTTCTTCATGGTTTAACGAAGAAGGACGACCAGAACAGCTAAAAGTAACTACGATATGTGGATAGATCAATAGTTTAAATAATACAAAATAAGCTGAACTATACGACTCAGGATTCTATATTTACATTTTTAGGCGTAGATAAAGCGAAGAGATCTGATAGATAGGTATGTTTGGTATAAAGGATGTGACAAAGGTGACAAGAAATATGCAGGTTTGGTAATCACGATAGGACCAGATATGATGTTCGAGCTGTACAAGTTTATTAGAGATAAGAAATTAGTTCCCCACATAGTTTCTCCTTATAATGAACTAGAAATATTATGAATTCATCACCAAAACCATAAAAAATACCCTTAAAAACGTGACTATCTCTAATTAGAACCTTTGATAAATAGTGATGGTGAGAGAGCTAAGTGTTTAGGTATACGAGCATTTCTCGCTTCATCCAGTGTCTCATCTTTCCCGACGTTTTAATATCCTTTCTCCTCACGCCCTTATAACCACAACCTCGTTCTCTCATTACTCCGTGCGAGAAGCTGAAGAGTATCGAACCACTTGTGGATTGCTTGACACAGTTTCTCTCAGGACCACTTAAGGCGTGAGGAAAAGCTTTCGAGAATGACAGTGACGTGTGGCTCTTGTTCTATCGGCACCCTTTTTTTTTCTTTCTTCCATCTATTTATTCATTTATTATTATTATTATTATTATTATTATTATTATTATTATTATTATTATTTTTTTTTTTTTTTATTATTATTATTATTATTACTACTATTTAAAATTATTTATCTATTTGTAAATTTTTATTTATTTGTGTATATAATTATTCATTTATCTATCTATTTATTTATATTTTTGTGTATGTGTATGACTTATTAAATTAGTCATTTTGATAATTTTAGCGGCAGTAATGGGACTGGTGAATTGCTGATATTCCAATCATCATCGTAGTTTGACGATTATAGTGATCATGAAAAGAGATGTGGGAACAAAGAAAAATGGATGACAGTAATGGACACACACACACACACACACACACACACACACACACACACAAACACACTTGTAAGCCCACGCCCCTACCTCACTGAGAAGATAAAGGATAACTAGAACAGAACACGAAAGAGGCACAAAAATTAGTGTTGAACACGAGAACGTTTATGACAAAATAGCACCCTTCTTCCTCTTCCTGCTATCCCTACTACCGCCACCACCACCACCACCACCACCACCTCCACCCCTACCACTACTAACATTACTTTTACAAGGCTAATAAATACAATAACTATAAAAAAGAAACAACAATAACAGTACAATGTGGCAATTATTAGTTAAATCAGACTTAAATATATGCACGCGCGAACACACACGCACTCACACTCACCAACTCTCTCTCTCTCTCTCTCTCTCTCTCCTCTCCTCTCTCTCTCTCTCTCTCTCTCTCTCTCTCTCTCTCTCTCTCTCTCTCTCTCTCTCTCTCTCTCTCTCTCTCTCTCTCTCTCTCGATGCGTTTTCTAATCTTGGAACAACATTTAAGTAACCTTGGAATGGCGGCATAAGACATAGGCAATGAATCGAATCATCCTGCTTGCAACATTTAAAACACAAGTAAACCAAGACATGCTGTGGGTATCAATTAACTCACCTGCAGTAATTTATTCAAACCCCCTTCAGTACTGGGAGGCATTTCATATTTCTGCTTATTATTTGGTGTTTTTTTTTTTGTACAGCTTCAGAAACTCATATCAGGATTAGAAATAGTTCAGGCTCTGGTCATTATAATCTTCTGACCACCATTGACCCTTATTAACGTCAAAAAAAATCGTCTAATCATACCTAAAACTCGTGGTAAAAATGTGTCCCAGTACTGATGGGGTTAGGAATACTTAAACTGCAGACATGGAAAAGATCGAGGAAGACAGATGCAAGAAAAAGATCAGATAAGATGACATATGGATAGGAAGGATTGAGGAATAGGAAAAGTGATGGGGAGGGTCTATAGTGAAGAAGGCTGGGCTAGGGAATAGTGGGGCAGTGGATGGAGGGATACGTTGAAAAATGATGATGTATATATAAACTTTATCCAAAGCAAATGGAGCAAGGGTTGGTAAGGAGATCGGATGGATAGGATTGTAGGACAGAAAGTAACAGGAAAAAAAGTAACATGTAAAAAAGTAACGGAAAAAAAGAAACAGAGAAACAAAGTAACCTAACCTAACCTAACTTAACCTAACCTAATCTAACCTAACCTAACCTAACTGTTACTTTTTTTCCTGATACTTTCTTTCCGAGCACCGATGGATAGATGGGTGGTTGGTAGAACGAAATAGTGAGGAAAGAGAAAGAAGAAAGGAAGAAAGGTTGGGAAGGAAGAAGGAAGGATGTCAGGATTCATTGAATTTCTTCATTCTTGTTTTGAGTACTGAATTATTTTGACTTCATGATATATTTTCACTTTCCTCTATGAGAAATTTCTCTCCACTCTTTCCTCCCCTCACTGCATCCTCTTAACTACTAATCTACTGCGCGAAATCCTGCTCGAGACACTGAACTACTTCGCCTATTCTTCAACACTAAGGAAACTTGGAAAGGAATGAATCAGCAATGAAACAACGAGGCAGCAATAAACGAACACTTGAGCCTTGAGGGTAAATGTAGGCAATTATACACCCTATGAGTTGCAAGACGCTATAAAAACAGAACCAGAACAACGGATCTCTTCTTATCAGAAAACAAATAATAGTCTGTTATCTAATTCCCTTACATTCGTGAGTCAAGGACAAGATGAAATAGATGCTTTGATGCTTTAGAGTCTGAGAAAGAGATATGGAAGAAAGAATAGGTCAGGGGTGAAAGACAATGGGATGTTGGAGGGGTAGCGAGGGAGAGAAAATAGAAGTAGGCGAGGTGATGAGGAAATGAGACGGGTAAAATATTGAGGAATCAAAGTAAGAAAAATATATGAGATGAGAGGGGTTGCTCGAGGGAAAAAAAGGGCTACAAGAGAAAGTAGATTGAGAATGAAGTACATGCTTCTGCTGATTAAGTTTTCATTAATGGGAAGGTTACTGTTACTGCTTCCATCACTGTTCCTGCCTTGTGTGATGTAGGCCAGTAATGGTAGTTGGGAGCGATAAACAGTAATAACAAAACTAGATGGTCGTTGACTCGTTTCCATTGTAGTTGCGATCCATCGTACAAAAGTTATTGTACGGTTCTTCATTTCCTAAAAGAATTATTCACAAGACTCACCTAATTTTCAACCACTCATCCTTTGGCTACTATAGGTTGTTACGGCTTACTAAGAAGGTCCGAACATACGTGATTATTTCAAGGATATCATTGATAGCATTCAAAACATCAAGTAGTTAAAATTTCTCAGTAAACCTAGAGTTAATTTTGTTTACAGAAATTGCACGCTTCCTCATATCTAATAGCAAATGTCAACGTCATCAGCAGTCAGAGTATATCAACAAACGCTTCGCTGTGTGAGCCGATGAACTGTGATGCCGGCAGCGATGGATACAATACCCTCCACATAAAACTCCTTACAATAACATGACAAATTCAGTACGTCTCGCCTAGCTACTTCACTGACAGAGATCTTCTGTGAAATATCTGGTTCTCAGCCTGGATTTAGGCATCTTCCATCATCAATCATAAAAGAGACTACTAACCTTTCCTCCGCGGATCTGAAGAGAGCCATCTGTTGTTGTGATGTTGCTTTCCGCTTTTCCCTTCTCTTGCTTTTTTCTTTTCCTCCCTTGAAGCGTAATGAACACTCACTATCCTCCATGGGTGTTAACAATGCACCACGAAAGGTTCAGAGGGCAAGAAACTGTACACGAAAAAAAAAAAAAAAAGACAACAGGACACAGCCACTTTGTCAGTGTTTCGGGTCAGAATGAGGTGCGCGTGGTGTTCCAAGACTCACCGCTGCCAGCCCCACGATGTCCCGTGAATCTCATTCCCTGGTTATGTAATGTTCATAAAAGGGAAAAGTTAATAATGTCTATGGCCTTCAGAGTATATGTTAATGCTGATAAAGGTACTGGATATTGCATTTGGAGGATACGAGTTGGAAGTGAAAGATAATCTCTTTCTTGGTAACCGATTAGTTTCGGAGCTTCACAATGAGAGAGAGAGAGAGAGAGAGAGAGAGAGAGAGAGAGAGAGAGAGAGAGAGAGAGATTCTATGTACTTAATTTTCTATTATATTACAATACAGATGTTCAATTCCAATGACTGCTGAACCAATCAACATTTTCGCATGAACTCTTTCGTTGTTTTAAGAGTACTTTTTTTCTCTATATATTTTTTTTCAAATAAAGTTTTTCTTTACAGGGGTGTGTGAGGAGTCTAGGAGTCTAAACAACGCATCAAGAGCTGGTGTTTGACAACATGTGGTGGTTAATAAGTTTGGCTGCCATAGTGGTGGTGGCTGTGGCTGACGTGGAAGGCTCCTCTGCCAGGCCTGGGCTCAGTTGGTGCTCTGAATCAACGATTGATAACTTGAGGGTTACCAAGGATGCAAAGCCGGAGCTTAGTGAGATAGAAGTTGTGGTGAACGAATACATAGAGAAGAATGTGGTGGACGAGGTGTTCATAAGAAAAGCGCCTCCGTGCGAAGGGATTTTAGAGCCGCAGAGCACAGTCATCGACTGGGTGAAGGCGGAACTCGTGATGAAAAATGATGGTAATTTTAGCCTCTTCTGGAAACCACCCGACACGATGCCTCTCTTTCGAGAAATTAACAACTTTTGTATCACGAACAAGAATCCTGAGAACACGGAAGAACAGTCAACAACACAGTTTGATATTCTGTTTGCCAAATTCTGCTTCCCGGAACCTTTTCAGGAGTTGAGAGATGAGATGAAATTTTGCTCAAATATCAGTTGTATACGGAAATGCTGTCCAGAGGGAATGTCACTAGTTCCAGGATCAAACTGTGGCTCCGTACTAGATCCCTCGGTGCAGTGGCTGCCCGACGCCTCCATGTACGTGCTGTACGGGCCGCCACGCCTCTGTGTCGATGCGCTGATGTACAACAACTTTTCCATCCTACCCTCAGGAATGATTGATTTGGATGGAAATCTAAAGCTGGACGTTGACAGTTACTGTATCGACCAAATCGGTGACACGTTATTGGCCATGGTAAGGAATTTGCCCGATGAGATGTCTCACGGTATCCTGTTGTTGCTCTTAAGTATACAGTAAATCACAACTATTTTATGACATTTTCATAAATCAATTGCGCAAAGCTTTACAGTTTTCACGATAAAATGCACTAAGAGACACTCGTGGTAATAATTCTTCTTTCCAAACCCACAGGGTTGTGCCAAGCAAGTGACCTCGTGGTACTGTGAGTGGAGACACACGGTGCTCAGCCCAGTGCTGCAGTGGATCTCAGTCGCATGTCTTATTTTGGTTTGGATTATTTACGTCTCCGTGGCCAGGTTACGAAGTCTCAATGAGGGTCGCTGCATCATCTCACTTGTCACTGCACTCGGCGTCGCCTACGCATGTCTCAACATTGTCAAGCACACGGGAGTCCAAGACAACAGCCAGGCTTGTGAGATTGCAGGTGAGCAGCGGCGCGGGGAGCCAGTGATGAGTACTGCATCTCTTAATATATATACATTAACGTACCCACAGGTGACAATCTTTACGTAAATAGTATTCCTTCTTTTCTGAAGGCGCCAAAAATAGGATACACGTGTTCACTTCATTGTGACGACTTGTAAATTATTTATCTGTTATTTTTACTGTTTCCTGCAGCTTTATCTCTGAGGACTTCCCATGCTTACCAGTTTTCATTTCAGCACGGCTAGCTCACATCGGCTTCTTGGCTTCATATTTCTGGATGAATGTCATCAGTTTTCATACCTTCGTCAAACTCAGGTAAGCTTTCAGTTTTTAGCTCTTGAGCACATTTTATATCATACTTTAGTCATTCTGTTTAAAAAATGAGTAGTAAAAAATTTCAGTTTTGCTATGTGATGTGTTGACTCAAGGTTTTACAAAGACCCTTGGACAATGATACACATCTTTGTGACTCTATAATCACTGTAGACCATCGTCAGGGTGGCCTTGGACAGAATGATCCTTCATGCGCTTGTGTCACGCAGGTCACCGATAAGCGGCAAGTGGGAGAAACCGCTGGTGTTTGGCCTGTACTCCTTCTATGCCTGGAGCGTGCCGCTGGCGGTGGGAGTGGTGGGCGCAGTGCTGGACGCCTTAGATTCTCATGCTGTCAGGCCTCACTTTGAGACCTGCTGGTTCAAAGGTGAGCCTCGCAGGTGGTATCACGAAGAGAGTCGGCAATATGGCTTCTAACACAAACAATTGCTTAATTTGGGGTTGTTAAATGGTTTCATACAATAAGTCACAGCTTTGGTATACAAAAGTATTTCCTGATGTGCCATGATTTTTACGTAGTTGAATTTATATACTGTTCAGTATTTTGGAAAAGGGAAGGGGGCTAGACGATAGATACTTAGCTATCACACCATTTCCGTGTTTTGATTATGCAATAAGTGAGTGAAAAGGTAAAGTACCTCTTCAAAAATTTAGTACACATCAGTGAAATGTGGAATATAAAAACAAAACTGATTCATTGTTGCCGAAGTGTTTGTTGATGCTCACGGCGCCGCCTTTCCCTCAGTCCCCAGACAGCAACTGTTTTACATGTACATCCCCATGCTGTTGGTGATCTGCATCAACTTCGTGTTATTCCTTGGGTGTGTGGTGCTCATGTGTCGCAGGAGTGGGCGGGTTACCTTCAGTCCCTGTTCCAGCCAACACAGCACCTTCAGGTGAGACCCTTCACTCTGCTGCTGTGAGACAGAGGGTTACGTTCAGACCAGTGTATGGGCGCTGTCCAGAGTGGGATACGATAAATTGAATAGCAGCAATGAATATAATCAGATCAGCGCTCTTTGCATTGTTCAAAGTAATATTATCTTATGAAGTTTGACCAACACTAAACAAGATAGAAAATGTATCAATAATTACCTTCGATATTAAATAGCGCATGTACTTTTCTATTGCTACTGCCGGTGCTCCTGATGATGCCTGCAGCGCGTGGCTCTACGTAAGGCTCTTCATACTTACGGGCATCCTCTGGCATACGGAAGTGGTGGCTTGGTACTTCTTCGAATACTGCAGCATACTGTAAGTGTTGTCTGGACCCGCCCTGTCATGTGGCCGGCGTGGGCTGAAGTAATCCTCTATTTTACAAAATCCCATCCTTTACCTAACCTGCAGCTCACACACCTCGTATTTGTCCTCCCCTAGGGAATGGATTTCCGACATAATCAACTCCCTACACGGCGTCTTCCTGTTTATCGTCACTATCTGCTTTAGGAAGGACCTCAAGGTAAACCACGTGAAGGAAGTCCCACTGGCAACAAGTCCTGTCCACTCTAACATTTCACTTTGAGTTATTTGCAGTAGTGAGCACCATTAATCTTACTGATTAACATGACCCTTGCAGGTGTTCCACTGCGGTCGCCCTAAACTCGTCCAGAAGGGAAGGCAGAGCGAGATCACCACCGCTGAGGCCTCAGAAATGGCGGCGAATCCGTTGGTATCCTAAATGCTGCCGACACTTCATGAAGGCTCCACTATTTTCTTCACATTTTCTTTTTGTTCCTCCGAACATACACTAGTGTAAGCTGTGTACTTTTTTTTTTGTAGACTTCATTCTTATTACAGTCAATATGAGCAACAAGGCGAGTGCAATGGCTATTAGCAAGGCTCTGGGACAAAAATAAGATACATAAAGATAAGCTTTCTTTCAAAACAATAGACTCGATTAATAGCACTGAACTTTTTTTTATTTATTTCTATTCATTTATTTCATTTTATTATTATTATTATTATTATTATTATTATTATTATTATTATTATTATTATTATTATTATTATTATTATTATTATTATTATTATTATTATTATTATTTTCTTTTCTTTTATTTTGTGTGTGTGTGTGTGTGTGTGTGTGTGTGTGTGTGTGTGTGTGTGTGTGTGTGTGTATTTTCAAGTTTCTACCCAGTTTAAATACTGGAAGTGGAACAAACAAAGATGCCTTAGTCATTAGTTATTAAGGAGTGTACCAAATAACTGTCATCAGGTTTATTACATATGGATATGGATTTTTTATACTTTTTTATTTTATATTTATATTTATATCTTTATACTTTTATATACAGTTTTTAAAACGTTATATTTGTCCATGTGTTTGTTTTGATAAAAGCATGGGCTCTATGTAGAAACGTCGGCAGCATATGAATATGTCTACCGTTGCACTCGCTTTATTATTCATACTAAGGCTTTAATTTCCCACCACGACCCTGGTAAAGTCATTCACACACCTGCCAGTGGATCACAGTAGAGATGCGTCACTGATGAGTCATGATTGTATTTTCTTGTCATGAAGGAAGAAAACTTCATCTCCGGACATTTAATAATTAAGCTCAGTGGTGCATAAATTCTGGACAAGTATTGCGATTGTGTCTGATGTCGAATGTGCCTCGAATACAAAGACAGGGAATGTGAGATTATTCACTAGTTTACATTAGCTTTATGAGCAGCGATACATCGTCTGTAATGGCCCAGTATAGACAAGCAGCAGACAAGAGAGATGACAGGGGAAAGTTGAGGAATCTACAGTGTTTTAAAATTAAATCATACCGACAATGACCATTATTGCTATTATTAAACTGAATGATGTCACGTTGTCACCTCAAAGACAACAACAGGCTCTCCTGGTGCTACCTAGCTTCTAATTGTACAAGCTTTTGGACACCCGACGCAGTTTTTCTGTAGGGCATGGTGTGCGGTGCCTATTCGCACACTTTCCACATCTTCACGCCGCCCTTGGATGTCTTTTGTAGCGTATGCAGTGCTTCTTAATAAGCTTGACCATGTATGTAAGATTATGTGATGGACGAGAGGAGGAAAGCAGTGTAGGCAGGGAAGGAGACAAGGTTTGATGAGGCTTGAGCAGTCAGCCGTCATGTATTTTCTTTCACGGGTCCTCACACCTGCATGGTCAAGTAGATACCGCTTATTTTCTTATGCGATTTTTTAATAAAACTAATTATCTCAACCCTTTGACTCTCACTCAGCTCCTGAAAATTACAGGTCACTGACAAAGAGACAGACAAAGATTACATGGAAGCACCACTCTTGCCGAAGAAAGGGCAACTGCCTTGAAAATAACATTGGTTAATAAAATGGACGGAGTATTATCATAGAGTGAGTCGGACACTAAGACACTTCACTATCGTGGAAGTCACTTCACTTCACTTCACTATCGTGACTCTCAACCAAGAGGGGGAGCCAGTTCTCAAAGCCTCGTGACCTCAAGTTATCGGGATGCATGAAAGGCGTCTTAGAGCATCCATTAATAAGAGGATATACGACCTGCCCACCAGCGAGGAACGACGACCAAAACCCGAAGGAGCCCACTGTCATGATGGAATGCGAGCAAGCTGCCAGGAGCGCCATATCACCCTCCGCCGTCCTGAGATCTGAGAGGTGAGGCAACAAAAGTGATCATTCAGCCTTCTGTGCCGCCTTCGCTCGGGATAAAAGGAAACGAAAAAAGTAATAATAGTTGAGAGAGAGAGAGAGAGAGAGAGAGAGAGAGAGAGAGAGAGAGAGAGAGAGAGAGAGAGAGAGAGAGAGAGAGAGAGAGAGAGAGAGAGAGTTGTGATTTTTCCTGTCCTGGTTACCTGAGAACACGACGTCAGGGTTGTGGTGCAGGTGGTGTCGGGCGTGATGGAGGTCGTCGGAGGTCACCACGAAGAGCGGGTCGGTAAGGGAGGCTCGGTAGTGGTTCATTGCCACCGCGTAGAACTCAGGACCCGGTAGACTACAGTTGTGGAAGTTCTGAAAACGAAGAGAAGGTATGTGTTATGCGTTATGATACTACAGTCAACACAAACTTATATATTTCATCATACCTTTGCATATATCATTAGAGAAAGAAAGATTGAGAGAAAAAAGAGAATTTTATATATTAATCAAAACTTGAATATTTCATACATGTATCCTTAGAGTTCTCTCTAAATAAGGCACCAGAAGAAAAACTTAATATGAAAGAGTAAAATGATGTTGAATTGCGATCGTAAATTTTAAATAAAATAACCCCAAAACAAGAAGAAGAAAAAGAAAAGAAAAGAAAGGAAGAAGAAAAAAAAATCTCTGAAAAAAATTAACGGATCATAGACTAAAAGAAAATCTAAAGCTGAACAGTTCCATTTAGGACAGTTAACACACAGTATCACAGCACTACGGAGAAACGCTACCACTTTACCTTTAGAAAGTTGACGTAATCACCACGGCGAATGTGCAGCCCGACGAAGGTGACATTGCGACCCTTTCCCTGCCTCGCCCTGTCCAGGAACCGTCTTGCCTGCATGGGAGGACACAGTGACACTAAGGAAGGCAAGGCGGGGATGTGTGTTGGGATTATTAGCAGGTCTAATTCCAAGAAATTTAAGTTCTAATTTCGGATATTCATTTTGCGCCTGGAACCTACTTTGGATTTTTTATATAGTCCAATTTCAACAACTTGATAGATTCCCTTCATACATAAGTAGTAGTAGTAGTAGTAGTAGTAGTAGTAGTAGTAGTAGTAGTAGTAGTAGTAGTAGTAGTAGTAGTAGTAGCAGTAGTTCTGAGAATATAAATGTGATAGCAATACAATCTTGCAGGATAAGCATTGTTGTTGTTGTCGTTGTTGTTTTCACGCTCCTACCTCCTGCTGTAGCTCGGCTCGGATCCTATAGGAAGCGCGGATGGTGCTGAGATTTTGGGCAAGCATCCACATTCGGTTTGGATATCCTGCAGAACTGACACACACTGTACATAATACTACTACAAATTTAACAGACAAGGACCTGGGGAAATATACATTAGTCTACCTTAAGTAAGTAAGTGTAAAAGAAAACTAAAATAGATTCAGGGCTAGCTTGTATAATATTGTGCTTTATCGACAGATATGGAGAGTGGTGATGGTTTGTATCCTGAAACACTTTGCTCTCCCATAACAACTATTTTCACAGGTTATAAGGACGGTCAAGCAGGTTCTCAAGAGCCTTTTCCCGTTATTGATATAGAAATCTGGTTAGTCTCTCAATGGAACCATAAAAAAATACCCTAAATTGTCTATGTAACTCAACAATTGACAGTCTTTTTATAGCCAGCTTGTCAAGAGTGTTTCTCCTCTTATTGATGTAGACACCTTGGTAATTTCTCATTGGAGGCTGTTGCCATGAACAAACTTCTAAAAATCGTATAACTTGAACTAGTAGCAGTGGAGCTTTAAGTGTAGTAAAGGTGTAGCGGGAAAATATTTCAGAATCAAGAACGTTTCCAGTCTTTTTATATAGAAATGTAGCTCATCTTTCAATGCATCATTAAAAAGAACACTAAAATACTTGAAACTTCACCTTGTGGAGAAGCCTTTTTTTTTTTTTTTTTTTTTTTTTTTTACTGTAGTGGAGGTGCAGCAGGAAAATACTTCAGAATTAATAGCTTTTCCTACTACTAATATAGAAATATAATCTCACTGCAATAACCAATAACTTTAACTTATGGGGGAGCCTTCTAAATGTAGTGGATGTGTGGCGGGAAAATGTTTCAGAATACGGAACTATACGTGAAGGAAGTGATAGAGAAGAGTTTTCTGGCTCACCTGGCAGCATAAACACTTTGCGCCCTCCACCCTGCCGGAACTCCCGCACGGCCCGCTGGAAGGTGGGCTCCAGGTGACTCACCATGTCGTTCTTAAGGTAGTCTGGCTGCACCACCTCCACAGCTTCCTCCTCGTCAGCCGCCTCCTCGAATTTCATGTCTGGTGGAGAAGAAGGAGAAGGAGGAGGAAGAGGAGAAAGAATAAGAGGAGAAAAGCACATTTAACTCTCTTTCTCATCGTTTTCCTTCATTTGACGAACCTCCTTTGCAGGTCAAAGAAAAAATAAAGTGGAAAATTAATAGAAATACAGTATATATGACCACCACCACCACCACCTCCACTACCACTACCACCACCACCACTACTACTACTACTACTACTACTACTACTACTACTACTACTACTACTGATAATAACAGTAAAAATGATAATAATGATAACAATAACAATAATAATAATAATAAATGAATACAAGAAGTAGAGGGTAATGGGTAATATAAATATAAATAGTAGTAGTAAATATAAAATTCTAATTTGATTTTAGTTTATAAATATATCAGCCTAGTTTTACCCGTCACCTCTCTCTCTCTCTCTCTCTCTCTCTCTCTCTCTCTCTCTCTCTCTCTCTCTCTCTCTCTCTCTCTCTCTCTCTCTCACCAATGACAGGTAAGGTGAGGTTCTCGCTGGCTAACACTGCCCTTAGTCTCTTCACTATGGGAAGCGTCACGGCCACAGTGGCGGGGTAGGCGTCGCGCAAGGCAAGAGCGAAGGCGTAGGTGTTGAGGCAGTTTCCCAGGCGACCCACCGTGGAGAACACCATCAGGGGCCACCTTACCTGCGGCGGCCACTTGAGGGGGATTACCTGATAAAGAAAAGATCAAATATTTTTCTCTCCGTCTGTTTTTGTATATCGATATTGTTTTTGTAGACATAACAATAGTAGCAGCAGCAAGAGTAGTATGTTGTGAGCAGTATGTTGTGTGTGTGTGTGTGTGTGTGAAAGAGTAAGTAGTAAAACAATACAAGATATAAGCAAACGACACTCCTACGATCCCCGCGTCTTACAGTATCGTTGCCAAGATCCCTGTGGCGGTCGTCCTTCGCTTCGCTGTCTCCATTCGAGGGCTTGAGGTTATTGAGGGTGACTGCAGACTCCTTGCCACTCACGCCGCCAGGCCGCCGGAACACAAGGAAACGTTGCAACACTGACGAGTGGAATAGGAAATTGCATTATAAGAGACTGCAAGCAATATGTGTGTGTGTGTGTGTGTGTGTGTGTGTGTGTGTGTGTGTGTGTGTGTGTGTGTGTGTGTGTGTGTGTGTGTGTTTATTTGCACAAGTGTAGACAGGGCGAGGCTCAGCAATCATTATGTAAGGAATCTCTTCGCCCTAAAATCTCTCTGTAAAGATAAGAGTAGGACTATTATTAACAGATGCCGAGGAAATGACTGAGTGTTGACCAAAAGCGCAGCTGCTCCATAAAACCAATCCAAATGAGATTAAATATCTCCAAACAATCATAAAAGTATCTCAGTAACATTAACTTTATTCAATCTAATCGCCTTTATCGAGAGCACATGGTAATATTTCTAATCAAAAGTACCATTCTACAAAATCGTCTCCGTTCATCATCTCTTGATTTTTTTGCAGTCAGCAAGTAAAGGGACACGAACCATGGTGCTGGAGGATGAGGTGCAGGAGACACACAGCTATCACCAGTATCACCAGCACGCGCCTTCGTCCACCGCCACAACTCGGAGCCACAAAAACTGCGAGAGAAGGATCGAGGCACTTAGGACTTCAGGCAAAAATCTTGCTTTTTGACAGACTCAAGAGGTGAGCAAACAGATCCAGTTTCAGTCTTACTGCGCCTCCGCCTGAGCATCTCCATGTGGCCTTCACTGCAACTTGGACCAACATCTATATATGGATTAAAGTAGGAAAACAAGCATGTCTTATAACTTTTTCCTTCATCTCTAACAAAACGCACTTTTCAGTATAAGTTATCATGACACAAATATGCATGTTCACTAAAGGAAATATGAAAATGAACGAGATTAGGAAAGAGGTCTTTCATCAACGGTTTTCTAAATTTTGTCAACCAGTTAAAAAAGAAAAAAATAAGAAAAACAATGAAAGACATGCACATGTTGACTCTGCTGCAATACCATAGAAGAGACTTACAACGAAAAAAGAATTTTATGCAAATTAAATATGATAAATGTTACCAAATTAGCCATAATGGGGGGAAAAAAATGCGTGGACTCCGTTGAGATCATAAGCTTGCTGGATTAGCCTGGAAAAAAATAATAACAAACAGAGAACTGAGACTGATGAAGTTCTTTTTTGTCAGGATCCTTAGGAACAGGTAGACAGCTGAGAGGAAAATAATGACGAAATAATGGATCGTATTCTGAAACACTTTGTCACACCTCCACTACTTGAAGTAATTCGGGGTTTTTAGAGTATTTCTATATTTCAAGTCGCAGATTCACATGATTTTTATATCATGAACAGGAGAAACACTTTTATCGTGATAGGAAAGCAAAACGTTTTAAAATACTATACCGGGTGGTCTTCTTAGTTACCCGTATAAGAAATTGACAGGTGATGGAGGACAGTAGAACAGACAGGAGATGGTCTTAATCTTATCCCGAGAAGGAAATAAAGAATGATGATGACAATAATGACGCTAATATACAAAAGGTCAAAGAATGAATATATTATGCAAAACCATAACGGACAAACAATCACCTAACTACACTAACTACACACCCACCTTCCATTCCTTTCCTTGCGATTTAAGGAGCTCTTAGTCTAAAATAACTCTCTATTCCGTCCATATATCACTATTTCTAGACACGAAGTTATGTTGAAATAATAACTGGTTGCTATACACTGAAGCATTTTTAGCTGCACCTCTGCTTACTTCCAGAAGCCTTTAATTGAAGATAAACACATTTTTAAGGCTATTTCTTCTATTTTTATTGTCTCAACAGGGATAACCACCTTCAAAACCAGAATAATTTTCTGTGGTCTTGGAAAAATGGCCGTGGTGAGAGCATAGCACTTCAGAATATAGCTGTAAGTGGGGCAGCTGTTTAAATGCCACAAGTAGAGTTGTTTTACTCCTGTGTGTGTGTGTGTGTGTGTGTGTGTGTGTGTGTGTGTGTGTGTGTGTGTGTGTGTGTGTGTGTGTGTGTGTGTGTGTGTGTGTGTGTGTGTGTGTGTGTGTGTGTGTGTGTGTGTGTGCGGTGGATTTCACAGGTGGTACAAAAGGTTTCCTAGTTTCACATTCACTGAAGTGTGAGGTAGGGACGATTACGAAGCCAAGTGGATGAATCTATAAAGTGGTGCAAGAGTGAAGTGCTACGGTGGTGTGGCGGTGGTGTGAGGGTGACGTGGCAGCGGTGGTGTGGTGGTATGGTGGTGTGGTGGTATCACAGAGGGTACGGGAACGGAAGGGCTGAAGGACAGAGAATGATTGTGGCGTTGCGTAAGGTGTTCGCAGTTGTAGCAATAATATAGTAGTAGTAGTAGTAGTAGTAGTAGTAGTAGTAGTAGTAGTAGTAACAATAGCAGCAGCAACAGCAAAAACATTAGCAGCAAAAAGAGTAGCAGTACCACCACCAAAAACAACAACAGAAGTTTAAGAAGTCGTTTTAGTATTATTACTAGCAACAGTAGCAGCAGTAGCATCAGCAACAGCATCAGTAGCAGCAGCAGCAGCAGCAGCAACAACAACAACAACAACAACAAGAACAACAACAACAACAACAACAACAGCAGCAGCAGCAGCAGCAGCAGTAGCAACAGCAGCAGCAGCAGCAGCAGAAACAAAAACAAATGAAACGGGTTAAACAAAGCTACAGGTATTATCGCAGGAATTGTGATGATTTCAGTAAGGAAGCAAAGATTGAAGGTAAGGTAGGGTCAGATACAGTGAGGTCAAGAGAGTGACATCTCAGTGTAATACTACAATACGTATAGTTAGAGTCGTAGTAGTAGTAGTAGTAGTAGTAGTAGTAGTAGTAGTAGTAGTAGTAAAAATACAAATACATGATATATGAGTGTCAATAACAACAATAACAATAGCAACAACAATAACAAAAACATCAACAACAAAGGAACCTTGAGGAGAATACATAAAAATATAAAAGGAAAAGGAGGAAGTGAAGGACGAGGAAGAAAAAACGGACAGTGACGTTATAAGGAGAGCGAAGCGAGGTAGGAGTTGCTTTATGGCGAGAGAGAGAGAGAGAGAGAGAGAGAGAGAGAGAGAGAGAGAGAGAGAGAGAGGATGGGAGGGATCCTTCCGAGAAATAAATGACGCAAACGTGGTGGTGGTGGTGGTGGTGGTGGTGGTGGGCCGGACGACCACCCACATCACCACTATTAGAAGCAATCACTCACCCTCACCATCACCTTTGTTTTACCCCACGTCACTGCTGTCATCACGGCTATCATCACCATCATCACCCTCACCACCAACGTCACTCGCCACCACCACCACCATCATTGAACAATATATCACCACCTCCTTCTCCATCACCTCCATCACCATCACCACTTTCATCCCTCCAGTCAGAAACACAGAAAATGCAAAGGGAAAGGTTGCGGGAGGAGGCATAAAGAAAACAGTGGAAGGTAGTTCAGTTTCTTTCGCGACCGGTTTTGTTGGTGTTTCCTACAGGGGAATTGAAGAAGCTATCAAGGAAACCGGTCGGAAAATAAACTCTGTTCCTTCCTACTGTGTTTTCCTTTCACCTTCTCCAGCAATAATAATAATAATAATAATAATAATAATAATAATAATAATAATAATAATAATAATAATAATAATAATAATAATAATAATAATAATAATAATAATAATAATAATCGGAGCTCAGGAAAATAGATTATAAAACTTTGGAAGCTTGAAGTAAGGAGTGCTGTGTGGGTGAAGAGACGATTAATAACCACGTAAGTCACTGATTTAAAAAAAAAAAAAAAAGGGCCTTTTTTCGGAGCTAAATTAGGAGTGAAAAATAAATGAACTAAGTGGAGAATCATGGAAGTCGAGAAAACATTGCAGTATAAAGTATTATAATTGATGTTACTTAATATACAAGGATGTAAATTAACCTAGTATGCTAAAATATAGCAAGCCTTGAGTATTTTGACAGGACACAGTTAGGACGTGTCCACTACGTGTCACTCACTGCCTTAGCCGTCAGTCTCTCCCTGAACATCAGCCGAGGTAGACGTAAGCAGGTACGTACTCGTATATTATGTACTGTCCTGAGCTGCATAGTTAGTATTCATCAATATCAACATTTTATGAAAGGGTAACAGGCCTATTATGGTATTTTGAAATTACAAGCTGAAAAAAGTTAGGGAACCACTGGCCTTGGTGGTGCAATAAACGTGGAAAGAGTGAAACAAGGCGTCAGTAACGACACAGCTTCAATAACTTCATCTAATGAACGTGGTCAACAGGAAGTCTGTGGCGCTGTGGGAATTCGCAGGAACAAGCTTGGCCACACGGCAACCGGATGACAGGAATTAATTATCCGTTTATATCAAGAACTCAACAAAAAGCAGAAATTAGCGATATGATAAACAGGAGCAGCTCTCTGAGTTACACACTACAACATTTCGTACAACAAGGCACCCGTACTTTGGGACGAACAATATCAGCATCTTCCCAACCAGTCACCGGAGAAGTTGATCTCGCTACCATTGTACTTTTTAGTGACAGTGTCTTATGAAGAGGTTAAGTATACTGGTTGACTTTATTACGCAAAAAAAACAAAAAAAGTTAAGGTAGTGAGAGGCAGAGATGGACAGTTAGACTGGTGGCTGCATAATCAATAGGCAGGAAGAAACAACAACCTTACAATACGACTGGACAGACTTATGTCTAAAGATGACAAATTTAAAAAGACAAATATATTTCATAGAGGGACTGCCATGAGTAGGCCTGACGATTTGGTGCAGGTTTCTTTATACTTTTGACGCCAATTGAAAACTGAATACGACCATCAATATTTTCTCACTACAAGAGAGAGTCGGAAAAGAAGGCTAATACTCCACAAAGTTCAGAAGTGACACAAAAGTAAGAAATTAAATGTAGGAACTCAAAAAAAATAGAAAACCAAACGTAGGAACTAAAAAATGCAAAGACTCCAAAGAAAAGCTAATAAAAGCAAGAGTTCAGAAGTAAGGAGAGTGAAGTAAGCACTCATAAGTACTCTTAAGATCTGAGACAGCTACCGTACTATCCCTTGCTGGTTTGCTCTATACCGTGGGAGACTTCACCACCACAGGTCTTCTCAAGGTCAAGCGCTAATTACAAGGAGGCGCCACGACCAAGTTCTGTTTACATCATGATGAGAGGCCATGAAGGAGGCAGACTGTGCTCCCTCAACACTTGATTTCACCCAATTTTCTTTTTATTCTCTTATTTGAGTTGCATGTGTGTGTGTATATACGACCTGTTTCTCTGTCTACTTATCTATCTACCTGTACATCTACCTACTTACATATCTATCTGTATATAATATATGTCTGTCTGTTCTTCTGTCCCTTTAACTCTTTAGCCCACCTATCTACCTATCTTTACAGTTATATAATTTTCTCTCTCTCTCCCTCTCTCTCTCTCGAGTCTCTCTCTCTCTCTCTCTCTCTCTCTCTCTCTCTCTCTCTCTCTCTCTCTCTCTCTCTCTCTCTCTCTCTCTGTGTGTGTGTGTGTGTGTGTCAGTCAACAATGTCAAGCTAAAACAAGGCACACAAGCAGGATAAGGATGAAAACAAAGCCCGTCCAAGGCCAAGGAGGGGATCACAGCTGAGAGCCGTTGGAAAGACAAAACGCAAAGCAAACATACGATATGAGATGGTGCAGACAGACAAGAGTTTAAGGAGTAGGAAGAGGAGGAGGAGGAGGAGGGGGAGGAGGAGGAGGTTATATGATATAATGAGGAACGGCTCGCAGAACGAACAGAGGAAGAGAAGAAGGAGGAGAAGAAAAAGAGAAAGACAGACAAGGCAAGGCACGGTTGGAGAGACAACGGGCGGAACGAAGACTGAAGTATTATTAACATTCTTCTTTAAGGGCAATGAGACTCGCCTGGCGGAGGTAAGCGTTTGTTTGCTCTTTTTTCCATTGTAGGTTGAACACCACGCAACGACAGCGACAGGAGCACAGGAGAAAAAGAAGGAATTAGGGAGGAGCGAAGGAAGAAGAAAGGGAAAGAGGGAAGTTAAAGAAGAATACAAGACGATCAATTCTTAAAACTATTCCTTTTTTCAGTTTTTCCTTTTTACCTTTCTCCCTTTCTTCTTCTCGTCTCTTTTTACACTTGCCACATTGTATTGTCATGTGAAGGAAAGGAAGACATCTTTGAACAAGAATTATGATACTGAGCTGAACACGCACGTATATGTTACAACATAAGCATAACAAGAGGCCTGGAGTAATACAAGGATGATATTTGCTTTCAGTGAGTATGAATCTATGCATCTAAATGTAACGAGAGATCATATATTAATGAAAATAGTAATGATAATGATGACAGCCACCAATGATAGTTACACTACTACTACTACTACTACTACTACTACTACTACTACTACTACTACTACTACTACTACTACTACTAAAACTACCACCACCGCTAGTACTGCGATTTGGTTTGAAATTATATGTATATATATATATATATGATATATATAGATATATATATCTATAATATAGTTATATATATATATATATATAGTATATATAGATATATAGTAATATACACACACACACACACACACACACACACACACACACACACACACACACACACACACACACACACACACACACACACTATTTCTTTACTTATTTTGATTTGTCGTCATGGGAGGCTCCTCTCATATTAGTAAAGCCATGCAAACCACCACTGCCTCACTATTCCTCTGAGGGCTATGGTTAGCAGTATTCCCGCGTCATGATCATTAATAGACACTTCAATGCACGTGTCATGGTACAGGCAGCTCTGCAGACATTAAACTCCCCTCCCCTGTTATTACAATCTTTTCCTAAAATAGATATGATTACGTTTTGACTTTCCGATGGTTTCTCAAAGATTAGAAAGTTTTTGAAGGTTTATTTAATGGATTGCATGAGCTTCCCTAGAGACTAATGTTTTTGACACGTGGAAATGTATAATCAAATCAAGATCAGGTTTCAGTTGTTAAGAAAAGAAATAAATAAACGATGAAGAGAGAGAGAGAGAGAGAGAGAGAGAGAGAGAGAGAGAGAGAGAGAGAGAGAGAGAGAGAGAGAGAGAGAGAGAGAGAGAGACGAAAGGATGAGTAGGAGTGAAAAAATAAGACTGACGAAACTCAACAAGTGGAATAGAGGAAAAGTAAAAGCTGAAACACTCGCATGAGAAACTCGACACGGGGATGCAGAGGAGGATGCTGACACGGGACGGGAAGATGAGGGTGCGACCACGAGTGAGTGAGAGTGAGTGAGTGAGTGAGAGAGTGAGGTGAAAGGGAAGTGGAGCGTGAGTAAGTGGGTCAGTCGTAAGGGAGTGCAAGGACGGAGGAAACAACCACTGAACGATGAATAAGAGACTCCCAAGTGACACAGGGATGCACACAAGGATGTCACAATGCTACGTACAAGGGGGAACATTACTAACCCAACCCCACCACCACTACTCGCTACTCGTTACTGCTGCCGCTACTCACCCCACATTCCCAGAGGCTTGACCACCGGTGTCTCCGCTTACTTCCTCACCGTCACACCCGCACACCACGCCCACGCGCCCACACACTCAGCTGCCACGTCACTCCGCCTATATACGTCTGTCAGGCCAACACAAAGAGGTTTATGAATACTAATGTTCCACTTTATTTACGTGTGTGTGTGTGTGTGTGTGTGTGTGTGTGTGTGTGTGTGTGTGTGCGTGCGTGCAAATATGATTCACATGTGTTAATATTCATGACTGCGATCCAGTTCCAATTGCCCATATGATGTCGACACACACACTCACACACACACGCACACACACACACACACACACACACACACACACACACACACACACACACACACACACGAGAGAGAGAGAGAGAGAGAGAGAGAGAGAGAGAGAGAGAG
>CM035211.1:8318129-8328915 GCA_020233015.1 Callinectes sapidus | reverse complement strand
ACAACAACACCTATACCTATACCTATACTTTAGACAACAACACCTATACCTATACCTATACTTTAGACAACAACACCTATACCTATACCTATACTTTAGACAACAACACCTATACCTAGACCTATACTTCACTAGAAACTCAAGTCACAGGTCAAAGTTACAGGTGACAAGCTTACCGTCAATCCCGGCAGGTCGCATCATTGAACGGCTGGGTCACGCCAACGCTCTGTTCGTGTCCCTGCTGGGCTTCACACTGCGGCTTGTCCTCTACTCAGTCGTCACCAACCCCTGGGTCTTCCTGCCGATTGACCTCCTTCACGGCATCTCCTTTGGCGTGGCTTACCCCTGCTTCACCTCCTACGCCAGCAGTGTGGCTCCCAAGGGCGCTGCAGCCACTACACAGGCCATTTTTGGTGCCATGTTCTTCGGGAGTGAGTTAACTAGGGCGTGGTGTTCCTGATGGGGGGGAAAGAAAGGCTGCTGGGTTTTATGAGCACATTGATCACTCCTTTGACTTTATATGAGTGAGTGGGTGATGGTATTCATTTGATTTTTCAGGCACGGGCGTGGGAGGTTTCGCGGGCGGGCAGCTCTTCAAGGTCGTGGGCGGGGCGAAGACTTTCCTTCTGGTGGGGGTGGCCACGGGCGTGTACGCGTTAATGTTCTCCCTGGCCCACCTCATTCTGGCAAGACTCACCAGGTCATCGCTAGGTGCGTGCGTGCGTGCTCTCTCTCTCTCTCTCTCTCTCTCTCTCTCTCTCTCTCTCTCTCTCTCTCTCTCTCTCTCTCTCTCTCTCTCTCTCTCTCTCCTTCCTCTCTCTCTCTCTCTCTCTCTCTCTCTCTCTCTCTCTCTCTCTCTCTCTCTCTCTCTCTCTCTCTCTCTCTCTCTCTCTCTCTCTCTCTCAATGCTTTATTTTCCCTCGTGAATCAGAACTTCACATGACATTCTGGTAATTCATAAATGTTGCGTTGCAGAGACGATAGGTGGGCTGGATGCTGAGGCGAGGAGAGGAGACGCGAAGAAGGGCGATAAGGGAAAGGAGGAGGAAGCAGAAGTGATGTTGGAAGAGAGGCAGAAGAATGGAGGCAAGGAGATGGTTATGGCTGTGAGTTTCCGTCGGACTGATGAGAGATCCTAAGAGACGGAAGGAGAATAATAACTGGAAGTATAAACATAAATAGTAGTGGGAGATAAAGAAACAATGAACTGTGCACGGCTATAGGTGATTCAAATGGAATAAAAGAATGAGAGAGGAGAAAAAAACTAGTTGAAAAAATTTGTAAACATGTAGAAGAGTGAGACAAACAATAAGGAATTTCTGTGCATGAACAGTGATAATGAAAGGAACTAAAAGGATAAATGATTACTTAAACCATCTTGAATACTGAATAAAAGGAAAGGTATATTGAAAAACGGTATGCATGGCTGTAAGCAACTGAGAAGACTGGATGATAATTGAATATGGAAATGTAAAAACAACGAAAATAAGAAAATACACGCGACAAGACGCTGTTTATGTGGAAGTGAATCACAAAAGGAAAAAACAAAATAAAATGAAAAGATAAGCGAATGGAAAAGTGGAAACTATACATGTGTAAGAGTGAAAGGAAAAGAAAAAATGTGTAGAAAGTAAGAAAAATGTAAAAACTATGCAAAGTATTAGAAAGAGAGAAAACTAATGAAAAGACAGTAAAACGGATAGTAAATGAGTGAACGTAAACACCGTGAGGACTTGATAAAACCAAAGCTAAGGAAAAAAACAAAATGCCAAAGAAAAACACACCAAAGTTTTTTTCCGAAATTGTCCGCCACTAAATTTCACAGCTGAGAAACCTCGCAAATACACACACACACATACACACACACACACACACACACACACACACACACACACACACACACACACACACACACACACACACACACACACACACACACACACACACACACACACTCACACACACACACACACACACACACACACACACACACACACACACAGCAATCTAAGATGTCGGAGTGACTTCTTACCTTCAGTTATTTTTCTTCTCTGATCTATTTATTCTTAGTGTCATGAAGGAAACTAATAAATCTAGCAGCGTTCCTTCCTATAACTTCTTACTAGAGGAATCAAGTTTTTTTTTTTACATATGTCCTTTTTTCTCCTGTAGAATGTTCAGTACGCCTCTTGTTTCCTTCATTCCCTTTTTCGCATCAAGATGAATGTAAATACCCGTACACCTCTATTTTTTTCTTTCTTCAGTTTATTAGAAGAACTTGGTTTACATAAAGCTTTTAAAGTAAAGTCTGATTCCCAGACTCACCGTATTTTGTACATATACAGAAATAAAGTCACTATATTCGCTCTGTTTTCTTTTCTTTCTAAATCATAGAATAGCGCAGCCAGTTGCGACATCTCTCCCTTAACCGGGAGTAAATTCTGAGACGTTAGCAGGACGGAGGGGCGAACAACACAGCTACAGCTCATCTTTATCTGATGGAGAGGACATGGTGCGGTAAATGACAAGGGGCCTGATGGGTCAAGAGAAGACTTAGAAGGAAAAGACTACAGAATTTCATAGAGATCTTAAGAAAAAAGAAGCCAAGGACACAATGCGAGACATTATAGAAATGAGTATCAAATGCAATACAAGAAAAATATAATTAAGGAAATATCAATAGTGAGACAGTTTCATAAAAAAGACGTTACGAGTACAGCAGGGAAAGGAAAATGAACAAATACGGACTAAAAATACAGTACACGAAATAAAGATAAAAAGGGGTTAAAGGTTCTACATAGATATAATGTGAGAAGGAAAAGACTAACTTCTAAATTCAGGAAGAAAAGGAAAAATACAATACCTTCAGGCGAATTCTCTTCCCTGGCGGCAAACACACGCTGGTGGAGGCTGGGCAGATGTTCCTTCAAAGCCTCCTCGTCCACCTCCTCCAAGTCCCCGGCAATCCAGCGCTGCACCGTGGCTGTGGCTGAGGCTGTGAGGCGATCCTTGGCACGCTGCAGGAAGGCTGAACGTTCTGCTGCAGGGCCCTGGAGGAGGAGGAAGAATACAAAAGAATACAAAGGAGGTCCAAACAGCAACAGACACTGAGATTTTTAGTTGGCTTTTTTTGGTTAACTATTCTACTCTACCAGCAAGAGAGGTAAAAGACAGGACGGAAAGAGGCTTCTCCCAATCTCCTATCCGTTTAGATGAAGCTAAACAAAAAAAGAAAGGAAATGTTACCAATGAGGAGGAAAAGAAGAAGAAGAAGAAGAAGAAGAAGAAGAAGAAGAAGAAGAAGAAGAAGAAGAAGAAGAAGAAGAAGAAGAAGAAGACTACAAAACAACACTATAATAAAAAACATCGTTACCACCAAAAGAAACTCATAACCAACAGCAAATCATCAATCACCACAACCACCACCACGGCCACCGCAACCCTCACCCCCACACCCACCACCACAACCAGCCATGAGACAGATACCACCTACCCCCACCACATCCTCCCACTGGTCCTTAGCGAGATCCTTCAGTTCATCCACGAAGTCATCCATCTGGTGGCTGAGGGCGGTGAAGGAGGCGTGGGTGAGCTGGGTGGCGTCGGCGGGCGTTAACTCACTGTCCCCGTCTGCATCCAGGAGGGCAAATATGGCAGCAGCTGACGCCATGCACTCTCTGGAGCAGTCCACTAAGTCAGGCAGCAGCAGACGGTCCTGAGAGAGAGAGAGAGAGAGAGAGAGAGAGAGAGAGAGAGAGAGAGAGAGAGAGAGAGAGAGAGAGAGAGAGAGAGAGAGAGAGAGAGAGAGAGAGAGAGAGAGAGCGCGAGAGAGAGAGAGAGAGAGAGAGAGAGAGAGAGAGAGAGAGAGAGAGAGAGAGAAAAAGAGAGAGAGAGAGAGAGCGAATAGTATTATCAGACCAGAGTAAATTAGCGAGTTCACTGCGATATACGAGAATTACCAGCACTAAAAGTAATGTATGATATCTTTATGAGCATCTACAAGAAACATAGTTATTAAAAAAAAATTTGATATTGCAATATCTATCTAGTATAATCTTTGGAAGTAGCTCTTTATCAATAAAAGTCACCTCAGAGTGGTTAATACTAATGAAAGATGTGTCAAATACCAATGAAAGAGTTAATTAAAATTGAAGAAAAATCTTTAACCCTTTCAGTACTGAGAAGTATTTTTCATATTTTTTTTTCTACGTATCATTTGTCAATTCTATATAGCTTCAAAAACTCATGTGGGGATTGAGATAACACAGACTTTAGTAATTAATCTTCTGACCTCCATATACCCTACCTAATGTCAATAAAATCGTCTAACCAAACTTGAAACTCGAGATAAAAATGTGCCTCAGTACTGAAGGGGTTAATGCCTGCAAGAAAACCATGGAAAAGTATAAGAACCAAAGCAGGATAGATTAACAAGGGGCAGCAGTACCCACCATGCGGAACTCCTCAAGGAAGGACTCAAGGTGGAGGTGGCGGTCAGAGAGGAGGTAGCGCCGCAGCAGGTGGAGCAACGGATTCTGGTCTCCCCACAGCAGCAGGGAAGGTGGCGAGGCTCCCTGCGGCAGTGCCTCCCACAGCGTGCTTGTCCCCGCCCTTCGTTCCTGCCGCGTCCCCACAGACCTTGACGACACGTGGGAGGGGGGAAAGTGGTTTGTTGTCCTCTTTTTTCTTCTTAACGATGCGGGAAAATATAACTCTCTTCTTCGTCTGTCATGTTCGCGACGCTACTCATTGTCTGCTTTTTGCGGCGGGTGTTGTGTATTAGTGTTCTGATGTGAGTTAATCATGCTGGAAATGTTCTCGATAAGTACAGTTGTCTTTATTTTATGACGCGGAACGAGGGTGTTTGTTATTTCCCGATACAACTAATGCTATTGATCAGATACCGGAAAACTTCATCACCTTTTTCTTCTTCTTTTTTTTTTTTTGATCTTCTCGAGAGCAAAATTTTCTTATCGTCTTGAGTATATTTCAATCAGTTTTGTAGCTCAGTGAATTAGTGGCTTTTGCTGACTAAACGCCCTCTAATTTTTCCCTAAATGCCTCAAAATTACAAGCAATTTTTCGTAACGACTTCAAGATTTTATTCTATTTTGTGATAGATTTTGAAATTAATGAATATCAGATTTCGAACTCAACCGAAACTGTTCGTGCGGACACTGGAATCTCAATCTCTCTCTCTCTCTCTCTCTCTCTCTCTCTCTCTCTCTCTCTCTCTCTCTCTCTCTCTCTCTCTCTCTCTCTCTCTCTCTCTCTCTCTCTCTCTCTCCTTCTCTGATAACCTAGAATTCTTGTGTGATTATTAAAAGAAGATTGATTGAAAATTAGATGTGCTTAGTATTACTATTTTTTTTCAGGGAAGAGCGATTTTAGAGAGAAAGTTGCATTTATATTTTGTTTTATTTGATTGATTGCCCATTTCCTATATGATGTCTTGTATTACCAGACTTTTAAGTTAGAGGGAAGATTCAGAAATGTGTGAAAATTGAGGTTTATATGGAAAATAGCTAGTGGTAAGTTGACTGTATTTATCGTTTGTTATATTCATCGTATGTGAATAAATAGAAGGATGCCAATAAACTAGTAATAATAATAATAATAATAATCTCTCTCTCTCTCTCTCTCTCTCTCTCTCTCTCTCTCTCTCAACACGTACCCCTCTTCGCCCTCCTCCGGGAACAGGTCGACCACTACGTTCTCCCTGATCACTAGGTCGTCCTCCCACGTGAAGACTAAGTAGGTGGAGTCGTGCAGGGCGGCTGCCGACCACTGCCTGCCGGAGTGCGATGGAAAAAGGAGTGAAAGGATTTAATGAAGGGAAAAGAAAGGAAAAGTGAGGAGATAAGAGATTATGAAGGGAAAAGGAGATGATACGAAGAAGGGTGAGAGAAGAGATGAGGGAATAAAAGTTGGCTGGGACTAGGAAAAGAAAGGAATGAGAAAAGAAGAAAAGGGCATTAGGGAAATTAAATTAGTTTAAATGGAGTGACATGAAAGGAGAGGAGAGAAGAGAGGAGAGGTGAAGTTGAGACGGATTGGCAAAAAGAGGAAAAAGAAGAAAATATAAGAGGAAAAAAGAAAGAAAAGGGAAAAGAAATAAAAAAGAGAATGGGAAGGGAAAACAAGATGAAATTAGAAGAGAAGAAAAGAAAGGAGAGCAAAATACAAAAAAAATATGAATGTGAGGAGAAAAGATACCAGTAAAAATGGAAGAAAATTAGAAAATAAGCAACTCAAATGAAGAGAATACAACCAGGAAAATAAAAACACTTTGAAAAATAAAGGAAAATGATTAACTTAGAAAAAAAAGAGAAAGAAGAAAGAAAGATGTAAACAGTATTTAGAGATTTACATAATCTATAAAACCCATCATAACAACTATTTTTTTACAAGACAGAATTTATCCATCGCTTGGCCAAGTGGAAGAAGGAGCAAGGGGGGGTGTGACTTGCCAGCCAGGGGGAGTGTAAAGGCAGGCTCGGGGGTGTGCTGTGGTCTGCGTCACGATGTACAGGTCTGGCGTAATGTCCTGCTTCTGTTCAGCCCTCACGGTAACCTGACATTGGCCCGACACACACTGAAGGTTGGATAAGGGTTAGTAATGCGTCGAATTCGTTTATTTTCCTCGTTTTATTATATTCATCATGCTTTCTTTGTTATTTTTTTCTTTTTTCTTTTCATGATTTCTGTTTTCTTTTATTTCTTCTCCATTTTTCTATCTTACTTTATCTTTTGTGCAGTTTTTTGAGTGTGTTTTTCCTATCGTAATACAGTTCTTTTTTTCTCTTATTTGCTACGATGCTCTCACTTCTTTCCACGATTATTCTCTTTTCTCTCATAATATTATTGAATCTTAAAAATACCTTCTCTTTTATTTATTCACTTACTTACATTAGCTATCAGTAAATTTCTCAGTATATTACGCTGCTTATGATATTAAACTTTTTCAACAGCTCGACTACAACGAAAAGCCTCCACTACTCTTCACGTAACTCATTCTTTTTCATCCCATGGACATTTTTCTCTCTCTAACTCAAGACAAACCATTGTATTAACGTTCAGTATTTCCATATATCGACACAGCTAAGACAATTATGGTAATCTAATAATGAACACTGATATAACTTAATCATTTTTCCGTGTATTGTAGCAAGTTGAAATTTATATTGACAGGAGAAGACAGAAGTAACTTATATCCATTTTAAGACTTGGAATGGTGAAAGTAACAATACAGATATCCGTTTGCAATTTAGTGAAATAAATAACAACGCTTGAATTTAAGTCGAGACAGAATAACTTCCAATGTATACGATTGTTTTCATACTCCATTTTTTTTCTTCGAATCCCTGTGATTAACATGCTTTCTGGTATTTATGATACGTGCTATATTTTTCGATGATGAATAATGTGACCACAAAGTGTTCACGGTCTATTTCTCTTCCCTCACTTGTATACGCTAACAAGATAAAATATTCGTTAGTTAAGTAGAATTCATGCATGAATAAAACCCAGCATGCACTGTAACACCTACCTGGAGAGTAGCGAGGGATGGTGGCAGGGGCGTGAGGGAGAAAGAAAGGACGCCCTCCACGACACACACCACCACGGCAGTGTCACCGAGGCCTCGCCCTGCCCAGCCCACGCGGGAGTGGCGCACGCCCTGGCAAAGCGAGATTGGGCGATTAACTCCTTCAGTACTGGGACTCACTTTTACCATGAGTTTTGGGTGTGATTAAACGATATTATTGGCAAAAGGAGTGGTCTATGGGGGCTATCTATCTATCTATCTATCTATCTATCTATCTTGCCCTTTGCTCATACACACACGCTTTCCCTTTTTGTCTCTATCTATTTTTGTATCTATCTATCTATCTATCTATTCATCCACCTATCTATTCATCTCTCTCTCTCTCTCTCTCTCTCTCTCTCTCTCTCTCTCTCTCTCTCTCTCTCTCTCTCTCTCTCTCTCTCTCTCTCTCTCTCTCTCTCTCTCTCTCATTCTATTACAGCCTCAAGGAATGCTACTCACAGTCTTGGTGAGGTCGAGGAAGGTGAGGTCAGCGTCCTTCAACACTTTAGGCAGAGTTACGGAAGTCCTGGCAGAGAGCAAAGTGAAAACAGGAAAGAGTTAATGAGAGAACGATTCAAGAACTCACGGATGAAAGGAAACACGAAGTTATTATCCTTTCCTTTTACACTCAACTACTAATGACAATGTGAGATTAATTATCAATGCGTGTATCCCAAAGAATGTTACCGAGGATAAATAAAATAACTGGCACTGAAATTACTGAATTGGTCGATCACATTCTTATGGATAGAATCTTTCAGAATTATATTGTAAGTATGTACTTCGTTAAGCTTGGATCACGTCACAGGAGTGAGTGTTAGTTACAGTGTTAGGTCAATCACAAGAGCAGAATCCTCACCCCAGCTCCTTAGTGAAGGTGGTGAAGGCGTGCTGCCACCTGGAGGAGTCCCCAGAACCCTCCATGCTGAATCTTCTCAAAGACATGGACATATCATCATTTCCGTCTCTCGCCTCACCTTCTGCTTCCTTCGCAGACCTCTTGGAGGCAACGCAGAAGGTGGTGGCAGCTTCTATGCTTGAATGTAGGGCGGGGAATGTCCAGGGCGCCAGACTATCAAGAGTGATCTGCTGAAGGGCGTCCGTGATGAGTAGTGGCTGGAAACTTAACTTGATGAAGTCAAGAACAGTAAATTCAGCATTCAAAATTTTGGGAACTTCGTGGACTGGCAGCTCGATGGAAGAAGAGGCGATGATGATGCTGAAGATGAATAAAATATGAGATAAAACCATGGTAGGGATGCAAGATATGGATGGCTAAGAGAGACAGAAGATGCTGAGGGTATGGATGATACGAGGAACAGGAGTGATGAGTCTTGAGTGATGAACGTGTGACTGAGACACTGTGGAGACACTCAGGGGACACTGTGAGGCATTATTCCACAGTTGCCAATCAACAAAAGGGCAACATATTTATAATTCATTACCGATAGACCATATTGTGGCATCTTCCTAACTATTACATCCTTTTGAAATGCACATCATTACCAAAAAGATGAGGATATGGAATTATGACAGACTGGTATTGTGGTCATCCCATTATATATTTCCTACGTGGTAGATATCGGAAGCTGAGAAAGAGTGTGTTATCGCTCTTATCTCTCATTATGTCTTGGTTCCCAGGCTGATGACAGTGAGTGCTGTGTGGGAGAGACCGTCTGCTGCATCGCCGTTACCACCACCACACACCTGCCTACACGCACACACACACACACACACACACACACACACTACTGTCACATACCTACTTCCACTACTCAGCACACTTGCGCTTTTACTGTCATTACACAAATGTTGCTACATCGTTTTCACTGCATACATCACACCTGCCTGTAGGTCTGATAGCATATACTGTATCTTTCAACACACACCAACACACATTGTACCATAATCACACAGCCGCTACACTTAAACCCGTTGCTATAGTAACACACACACACACACACACACACACACACACACACACACACACACACACACACACACACACACACACACACACACACACACACACACACACACCACAGACACACACAGTGAACACAAAACAAAACGAAATGGCTGTAATTACATGACCGCAAACCACCACCAGACCATATAAACTCCCCATCTTGAGAGAACTACACACAGTTTGCGGCGACAAGATGAGAACGCACGATCGGCCTCACGTTCAAGAGACCTGGAGCAACACACGTACCAAATGCCTCACGCCTTCCGAGATTCCTACACCTGTAATCCGCCAAACGAGAGGAGAGGTAGGCTGGTGCGGGAGGCGAGGCAGGTGGTCCTCAGCCCTCATTACCAGTACCCCGACCATATACACATTCCGGGGATAATTAGACGATGCATTAGCCGTAATCACAGGGTCATTTGTCCAGCGGCGAGAGTAGAACGAGGCAACATATCTCTCTGTCCCCACGTCAACCCTTCACTCATTAATCGACCATCCCATCAATCTGATAAATAAATAAATAGAAAGAGGGAGGGAAGAAAATCAGTCGACCTCGATTTCGTTAATGTACTGCATTGTCAAAAGGTTCCTAATTATCATCCACGTGCGACTGGTTTTAGGTTTCTCACTGCTTCTCCCTCATTGGCCGTTTCTCTCATCAATGGTAACAAAGATGAGATTTATAAGGGTTTAATAGGACGTGTTATGGTTACTAATTCATTTCATGGGATTCAGAGATTTAATAAGAACATTATCACCATTAATATTAGAAAATACTCGTAAAAGAAGCTGCACGGAACTGTTAGGCTTACACATTGTAGTCTTTGTACGAAACAGTACTTCATACCACGTGTTGCGAAGAGAACTTAAAATATCGATAGATTATAAGAAAAGTAAAAAGTGTGTAGAAAAGGCTTTCATAATAAAAAAATATATCACAGTTACTTTATTACGCCATGCATAATTAACGATTCCAAATTAATCAGTTTATACTCCATAGATATTATTTCCTTGGTCCACTTTCATGGCAGGATAACATGAATCGAAACATAACTATTGTGATGCTTTCGGGCAATTTTAATGTTATTATTGACGTTTTATTTCTCATCCAGCGTCCAACGAGAATGCAATGTAACCAAATGCAGTAATACAACGAACGGTACAGAGAAGAAAAAGGAGTAGTGTGCAAATGAAAGAAAAGAAATGTACAAGTAGGAAAAAGTAAATAA
>CM035211.1:8212937-8223602 GCA_020233015.1 Callinectes sapidus | reverse complement strand
TGTGTGTGTGTGTGTGTGTGTGTGTGTGTTTACTGAAACAAAACTGGTTTGTTTCTCTTTATAGGTATGATATGTACACTGGGAAAAAATGAGATGAAAAAAGAAGGTGAGAGAGAGGAGGAGGAGGAGGAGGAGGTGGAGGAGGAGGAGATGGAGGAGGAGGAGGAGGAGGAAGAGGAGACAACTATCGCCAACAAGAGAAAACACAAACACACACACACACACACACACACACACACACACACACACACACACACACACAAACCTCACACTCCCCTAATACAAAAATAATAAAAAAGAGAACGAAATCACCACCGCCACCACCATCATCACAACAAACAGGCGACCGCTGGACAAACACGGCTGACTCAAGTGACATCTTCATTCCTCCTTTTAATAACGTCTCCAAAACGGCGCGAAGATTGATGCCGCCCACCTGATTGTACTCTCATTAGGTATTCCTGTCGCTTCAGGGGGGCAAGGAGGCGGCGTCCGTCGCTCCCCCCCTCCCTTCCTGTGACGCGCCCTGGCTCGGGAGGGGGAGATAAAAGTGACAGCGATCTTCAGTGGCGGAACAGCGAAAGCATGACGCGAGGAGACGAAAGGGAAACGAAGATCACAGTTATGCATTCCGCGACACCGTATCAAGAAGTATTTTCAAGGTGTCAAGGGTGTGGTAACTATGTGTTATGGTGATGCGCAGATGGTGTGTTGGGTTATTAAGTCTGGTGGAGACGTGTGAAGGTTGCCGGACCGGTGGTGATGTCAGAGGTGCGTGGTGGTGGTGGTGGTGATGTCGGGGTGTGGTGATGTGAGGGTGGTAATGGTAATGTGTTGGTCTGTTTTTGGTGTTGGGACGCTGATGAAGTAGTGTGAGGGATGAAGGGGTGACGGAGGTGTGTGTGTGTGTGTGTGTGTGTGTGTGTGTGTGTGTGTGTGTGTGTGTGTGTGCGTGCGTAATGGTAAGCTTGGTACACAATTTTACCAAGATTAAGATCACACTAATTTGCAACAACACAAAGACGCTGAAAAAAATACCACACAAACGAAAAAAAAAGACATACAGTTACAAACACACACACACACACACACACACACACACACACACACACACACACACACACACCTTATAAAAATATATACACCAAAACTCGTAATCTAAAGTTGCATCAAACATAGAAAAGGGGAAAAGAAACAGGAAAACACAAAATGAACAGAAATCACAAATAGAAATATATCGAAAAATGAGAGACAAGTAAAACACATAAAGAAAACCGAAAAAAAAACACAAACTGAACATAAATCACAAATAGAAAAAGAGAGAAAAAGCGGTATGAAAGACAAGTCACACACACACACACACACACACACACACACAAGTCAACACACTTTTGCATCCTTTTTTTACTTTACTTACCAGCCAAAGTCAGCCAAAGCCACCCGAATGTCCCTTCCAACCATCCCTGCAAGAGAAAAAAATAAAGAAATAGTTTCCCACAGATACAAGGAACAAGCTTAATCATTCCAGTCTCGTGGCCGCGTCAGGAGTAAGTCATTTGGCGAACAGTGGGGGAAATTCACCGCCAGTCACCCCTGATGCTGCGAGAAGTGGGAGTTGTTGTGCCTATGTTATCTGTCCATTTTAAGGCTTTTGCTTATTACCACCTGGTGCTCCTCTCTCTCTCTCTCTCTCCCTCTCTCTCTCTCTCTCTCTCTCTCTCTCTCTCTCTCTCTCTCTCTCTCTCTCCCATCCTTCTTTTCCTTCGTCTTACACTAATCCTGGGCGTGTCTATTTTCTCTCCAGTCTCCTTCATCATCTTCACATTCACCACCTACCCCTTTCTTTTTCTCTTCCTTCTTCTCCTCCTCCTTCTCCTCTTCCTCCTCTTCCTCCTTCTCGTCTACCTCTCTAGCAAATCCTTCAGCTCCTTAATTTTCTTTCTCTTCTTCTCCACCTCCTTTGCACCCTCCAGCATCTCCTTCTTTAACTACTACCTTTTTCTCATCTCCTCCTCCTCCTCCTCCTCCTCCCGGGCAGCCACGTGGTCTGGATGCTCAGTAGGATGGAGGAGTCTAATTAGGATCAGAGAGGCTCAACGCGACTCTGACGGGAGGCCAGGCTACTGGTGTTGGTCAGGAGGAGGAGGAGGAGGAGGAGGAGGAGGAGGAGGAGGAAGAAGAAGAAGAAGAAGAAGAAGAAGAAGAAGAAGAAGAAGACGACGACGATGACGATTGTAATGATAACGAGGAAGACAAGGAGAATGAATACAGCTTACCAAGAAGAGGACGAGAGAATGGTTAAGTTAGGTTAAATTAGGTTAGAGAGAGAGCAAGACAAGAGGAAAAGTATAAAACTATAGAAAAATAGAAAAATGAGAGAATATGAGTGCAAGCAAGCAACCAAATAGACGAAGAGGCGTAAGGCGGGATGAAAATGAGGAATATAACACTACTGATGAAGAGGGAAGAGGAGGAGAAACACGAGAGTGCAAATATGGAAAGTGGAAGAGGAAGAAAAGAAGCAGTAGTGTGTTGATGGAGGGGAGGGTGTGGAGGACAGGTATTAGGAAAGAAGAGAACAAGTGTTTCAATGCAAACGAGGAAGAAGACTAACAGGGAGAGGAGGAGGTGGAAGAAAATCAAATCAGTGAGGAGTGAAGTAATGAAAGAGAGAATGACCAAAAAGAAGGAAATGAGGAGGAAACATAATTATTAGTTGACTGAATTTATCACGGAAAATGAACACCTTTACCGAACATATGACTTAATTACACAGACTGGCTTAGCACCTGACTGATCAACTGACTGACTACCTCCTGGTGCCTGGCTGACTGATATGGCCCTTGCGTGACTAACGGTCGTTGTGACTCATCAACTCCTTAACCACACCAGTGACTCACCCTCTCTTACACACCAAGTCCGTCACTCACTCTACCAGCAAGTCACTTTTACTACCTCAATGACACGCAAATTACCCAGAAATAGCTCGAGTGATAAAGCAGAACAAAACGTAACATAGTAAAAGGAAATATGACAAACGAGTGACTAAGCTGCACGAAAAAAATAGATAAAAGTGTGGAAAAGAGGAAATGAGAGTACAGAATATAACAAAAATAAGGAAGTAATATATATCGAGAGAAAACTGATGAACGATATTCAAATAAGTCTTTTTTTCTGAATGACAACATTGAATAAGGAAAAGAACCTTACAGGTAAAAGTAAATAGAGAAAAGATAAGAAAAAGATAGAATATGAAAATATTTAACGGGAACACGTGTAACACTTAAGAAAATAAGTGAACCAAGGAAGAAACTGTAAGAAAAAGAAGGAATAAAAAAAATAGAGTTGAATTTCTCTCGAAGGAGAAAAGGAAAAAGAGAAGTAAGAGAAGATCAATGAGGAAAAGAAGAAGAGAGATAAGAAGGAGGACGGGAACAAGGAAGACAAACGGAACGCGTAGGAGGAAGAAGACGAGTGAGGATGAGGGAGGGAGGATAGAGAGGGGAGGAAGGGAGGAGGTGTGATGGAAGAACAATAGAATAAGGGAGGGGGAGGAGAGAGGGAGAGAGGGTCAGGCGGCTACTTCCCAATATCTTCTGCTACACCATTGTTGTCTAGAGGAGAATAAAAAGTATATATAAAAAAAGAGAAACGAGCATTACTAATTGGCTTAATATGGCATTTTGAATTATTTTTATGAGGCTGCATAGAGAAGCGATTTATTCTAAGCGGTCATTAATCGCGGCGGTGTGAGAATTAGCATCAATGTCCGACAGCATCCAATACCTCACTCCCCCGCGCCTCCTTCCCGGCTCCTGAGTCCAGCTGATGTGCCTCGCTGGGGAGCTCCCTTCGGCGGCTTGGTGAGAGGTAACTACAGCACTGAAGGAAGGAGGGTGAAAACAAAGCACTCAAGGGTAATAAAGAGTACAGGATTGAAGGATTGTTTGGGTATGGAATTGAAGGAATGTTGAAGAAAAGCTGCTGTGCTCCTTTCGCTGGCGTCAGGGTAAGCAATGAAGGACGGAGGGTTAACGTAAAGTATTGACGGACGAGTGTTGAAAGATAGAGAGAGTAAAGCATTGAAGGCTTATAAGAGTACAGCACCGAAGGAAAGTTAAGGAAAAGCTGAAGTGTTTTTCTACGTAGCGAAGGGTACACATTGAAGGAAGGAGGGTAAAAGTAAAGGATTGAAGGAAGAAAGCATTGAAGGATGGAAAAGTTACAGGACTGAAGGTTGTTAAGGATGGTGAAAATAAAGGATTGGAGGATGAGAGCGTTGAAGGGAGGAAAGAGTAGGTAAAGCATTGAGGGATTGTAGAGAAGGCTGGTGAAGGTAAAAGATTGAAAGATGAAAGCGTTGAAGAATGGAAAGAGTAAACCATTGAAGGCTTGTAAGGAAATAAAACGCTGATGGAGTACAATTAAAGAAGAATGAAATTAAAATATTAATAGGGAATAAGTGAGAAAAAAAAATAAAGCGCTAAACTGGGTTAAGATCAAGGCATTAAAGTATTGAAACAGAGTAAAACATTAATGGAGGGTAAAAATAAAATACTGAAGGAGCTTATAAGTAAAGCATTAAAAGAGGCTAAGAGGAAAAGATAAGAATAAGGTGGAAATAAGGCGCTGAAAGAGGATAGAAATAAGTCACTGAAGGAAGGTAGAAGTAAAACATTGTATAGAACATAGAAACAATAAAAGATAAGCTACAAGACACAGGTGAATTTACGTACAGTAACCCTTGAACAAAGCATACGTACTTAATATTCAGTCTAGTCTAATGTATTAAATATTTTTTCCCCTACTTCTCTCCATCTTCATTTGTACATAATTGTATGGATCTTATGAGAGCATTGTTTTTTTTCTTTCCGAAACAAAGGTTTGGAAAGGTTCTGTTGATGATATAAACGTTAAATGGATATTTCTTGAGTCATTTGAAGCTATTTAAGGTTTCAAGTTCAGAAAAAAAATAGTGTAACTCCATAGAAAGTTTCCCAAGAAAACTTAAATTCGATCGGCACAAAGACACTGAAAAACTAAATTTACTTCGATAATCTATCATATCTAAGTGCAGCATTCATCAGCATTATCACCCCTTGCTTCACTCACTTTAGGAACAGAATCTAGAACAAACTAAACACATCTCTCCTTGCCTGTTTCTCTTTTTTACTCCACTGACACTCGTAAACCTCTAATATGCTCTTGAAACCCTGAATGTGTCCTAGATGAGGCATAAATAGCAGGCGTGTCTCCCTTCCCTTCACTCCTTAACGCATCCTCTTCCTCTTCTTCTTCCTCCTCTTCTATGAATACAAAATACATATAATAAGTCAATCAAAAAGACATTACAGACGGGTGTATGTCAAACAATACGAGAAAAAACGAAAGAAATCAATTTAAAAACAATAGAACGTTAAAATGTGCGCTTTTTTCGTTTGTTTCTGATGCAAGTAAGGTTACGAGGTGGATGAATTTCTTTGCTTTGTGTTGTAGGGACGAGAGGAAAAAGATTAAGATCACGACTTTAATATGCAATTAGATCCCATTCCCAGGGAGGAGATGGAACCACGCTACATTGGATTGTCTTTTCTAATGTGTGTGTTACGTATATGGAGTTTGATATATATAATTTCCTACAACAATTCGTGTAAAATACTGCTTCCTTCTCTCTCTCTCTCTCTCTCTCTCTCTCTCTCTCTCTCTCTCTCTCTCTCTCTCTCTCTCTCTCTCTCTCTCTCTCTCTCTCTCTCTCTCTCTCTCTCTCTCTCTCCATGATAACATTTACGCGAGTACATTTCTCCTTTTCTGTGTTGTTGCAATACTTCCCTTTGTCTCAGGAACTTGTTATCGTATCTTCAGCGAGGAAGAGCAAGTTGAAAGAGGTAAAAGGTTGCATGAGATCGCTATGCAGGGTGACTATAGGTTGGTGAGAGGGCGACTGCAGGGTGAGAATGATCTGGAAGCGGTGAATATAGGATGAGCTGAAGCCTGGGTGGGGTGAGGTTAAGTAGTGCAGAGCGAAAACGGAAGGAAAGAATATAGGATGATTTTTTTTAACGTAAACAGGATGAATGAAGCCAAGATGAAGAAAGTTTGAGGATGATCAGACAGGGGTAAAGACAGGGCAAGCTATATCAAAACACGCTTGTGACCTGAGAACGAAGGTTATTCCCCTCCTTAGAGTGAAACTGTGTTCAGACAAAGAGGTCAAAACAAGCCTTAACCCCCGTGTGGCGGTGGCCTGGCTGCTCCACCTGAATGCGTGTCGGGTGTCGTAACACTATGTATGACGTGTCCTGCGTATATACTACGGCCGCGCACCAAAAAGTTATATTCATTGGAGACTACTTATATATTGATTTCTAGATGTTAAACATACAATTGTTGGGCCAAAAAAATCCAACATGCTCTGAAGACATGGCGTAATAAGTTGCGTTTCAGAAGACTATAGATTTCACAGTTGAAAAAATTAAAGCTTCGTAAGCCTATGAGGATATGCAAATTCCTCCTTCACCTTTCCACAGCACCTGACAAAAAGACCACAAATATGTATATATACACATCGACATATCAAAAAGAAATCACCACGAAACTTAGAGAAATATGTTTTTTTATTACCTTTCCTTTCACAGTTCTCTATTTCATAAGAAAAAAAAATGAATACATATCGACATATCCAAAAGAAAACCATAGAAAAAATAGTAAACCATTAGAGAAATATTCCTTTCATACACTTCATATATTTTTCAACTTCACCGTGAATGTGTCAGGTGAAAGAGGTGGCGATAAAATTCTGTGGTCAATAAATCGAGCTATTTACATATATGTGGAAAGTACCGTTGAGGTGAAGCGGAGAGAAGGAAATCTTTCAACTCACTTTTTACTCCTTGCCCCAGAAATACTCCCCCTGCCATTGATCGGTGCTGGGGGAGGACCGACGGGAGGAGCGAGGGACGGGAGGGTGTGAGTGGCCGCTATGGTCTGCTCCTGGTATGAGGATGTGAGGGAGACAGGAAGAGGAAGAGAAGCTACTGAATATTCCCCTTATTTACTCCCTTTACAAATTTGGACAATACAGATATGAGCAAAAATGGCAAATATTGATTACCACAAGAAGACAAGTAACCAATAATCAATAGAAATATAACAAAGAATTCAACTGTATGTGCGCCAAACCAAATACAAATGAAAAAGTCCTTGTATAGAGGAGGAACCATTCGTATCATATCTATAATTGCAGTGGACGCCCCAAAAGAACATGGATGAACAAAAGCATCATAACTTGAGTGTCATCCACAGCATATGCTACGCTTGTCCGATCACTGTCCCTCCCAACATGGATTAATCCTTTCTCTGCCATAGTCACTTACTTTTTTTTAGCATCAGGGTGACTTTACAAGATTGTCACATAGAGAGAAGGAACAAATAATACATAATGTAAAGTTAATTTTGTGTTTTTCGTGCTAGAGAATGAATTACGAGACTGTAGAAGGAAAAGTGTCTCTTGAGAGATATAAGAGCTTTAGGAAAGTGTGTAGATGAGAAAGGGATATATTATAGCTGTGATTCAGTGGCTCATATGTAACGTCCTTTCATAACAGATACATTCCCACGTGTTCGAGTCCCAGTACGGTTGTTGCAAGTTGCCTGCGTGCTAGAGACAAGCGTGACAAGCAGCCAGGTGTGTGGAGGGCAACAGACAGGTGTGATGAAAGGTATATTCAGATGGAGAGTGAGAGATGAAGTGTGAGGGGAACGAGTGATATTTATATTCATGATTGCTTTGTGTTATGATGGCTTCTGGTTCCTTATCTTTCCTCGGGTGGTATCAGTACTACAGTGAGCTCCATAAAAAAGTGACATCTGTCCTCTCTCTCTCTCTCTCTCTCTCTCCCAGACCCACTCGGCTCCTCTTCAATCTCTCTCTCTCTCTCTCTCTCTCTCTCTCTCTCTCTCTCTCTCTCTCTCTCTCTCTCTCTCTCTCTCTCTCTCTCTCTCTCTCTGCTTCTCAGCTCATTGGTCTTTCACTTTCTGTTTAATTTATTATCTTGATAATATTCATGAAGAACAGTGAAGTTTAAATAATGTCTTACGCGCCTGAATACATTGCCGCCGTGACACACACACACACACACACACACACACACACAAACAAACATACTGCTAAATCGTACCACATCCTCGTGATAAAAGCAACAAGTATCAAATCACTTCACTCGACGGCTATTAATTCAAGAGGGAGATTAAAAAAAAAAAGAAAAAAAAGAAAAACTAACTCAGAGTAAATAAAATAATTCAACTGGTTCTCTTTCTCCTTCCAGCAAAAGAAGAGCGAGTATGTAAATCTCGCCTTAATAGTGCTGATCAGAACTCAAAACTCGTACAGATCTTTCTTAATTAGTATGTGTAATTGGTGCTATATCTCGTCCCTAATTGCACTCACCAGTAGAATTCTTATTTTGTTCTACTATTTTCACTACAATAATTATTTAGCTGTGAAAGTTATCATGGGCGGGAGACACTTCATATAAGTTTGATTCTAATAATGTGAAGATGCAAAATTTATGTCGGTCACTTCCATTTTTTTGTTTTTTTCATTTCGATTCCATAAGTTTTCTTTTTTTGTTGCTGTCATTACTTACCCGGAAAAGAACAGCACGGATACTGTTACGAGATACTTCATCATTTCCACTGTTAATTACATATATAGAATTTGAAGTCCATTTTAAAAAGTTGTTCCTTTTCATTCTCCAATTATATATATTTTTTCCATCCATTTTTTCCATTTCATCACTCAAGCCAAAAACACGCCATGGATACAGAATACTATGTAATTTTCCACATTAAATTAATACATGCCCTATATTTTCAATGATAAGCGTTTCCACTCCTTCAGTCTCCTAATTAAATAGCCTTTCCATCAACTTTTTTCCGTTATTGCCATTAATTAACAGAGAAAAATACACAGAGTGAGAAATACAACGTTTCCTCGTCTCATAATTTCTATCCTTAGATTGAGATGTGTAATTTCTCTCAGCAGTAGTTTTGGTATATTTTAATTCACCTGAACTTCCATCCATTGTCATTATCCAGCTGGGAGACGTAACATAGAAGTGAGGAACAGCATCAATTAATTTTCACCCTTCATTTACCATGACGAGAGACAGATACCATTCGCCTCGCCTTCTCCCCTCGCCAGTGTGTTCATTCATATGTAGATCAGAGCGGAAGACGGCCATGCACCATAAATATGTTTTCATAATGTGCAAAATTCTCCGCCACCATAATTAGCTCCGACAGGTATCATCACTGAGACAAATCACGAAAACCTTTTGATAAACATAATTATTTTTTCTTTATTTGACAGAGTTCCACATTCTTATCATTATGTTTTTTTCTTTCCTTTTTTTTCGATGAGGACGAGAGGCAAGGCATTTTATCTGGGAGTAAATAATAAGTAGTTGGGGATAATTGCAAGTATGAAGCCATTAGCGTGAAATTATTATAGAATTACTCCCGAAAAATGATGATGAGTCGGAGATAAAAGTATTGATCCAGAGTCTGCGGTGCGGGGCGCTGGTTGAAATTAATGAAAATATTGAATTTATCTGGGATGTTTCATTATCTCTCTCTCTCTCTCTCTCTCTCTCTCTCTCTCTCTCTCTCTCTCTCTCTCTCTCTCTCTCTCTCTCTCTCTCTCTCACACACACACACACACACACACACACACACACACACACACACACACACATACATACACACACACAAAAAAAAAACGCTTAAGGTTGCAATATGAATCACGAACAATAAACCTTTAAAACCTGCACTTCCAGTCTTACTCATGGTCGAACAGAGACAGAGAGAGGAACAGATCAAGGAAGAGGTGATAGAAGTGACTGAAGAAGAGCCATGTGAGATAGATGACAGGAAGTTGGCCGAAGTTAGAGTAGATGAAGGAAACACAGTAAGAATGTAGTAGAAACTCTCAATAGAAATATGCAAAGATTAAGGGACGGGGAGAAGAAGGATTAGCAGAAAAAAATGATGTAGGAAAGAAAGAACGGAAGGAAATCAAAGTATTAAAAAAAATACAGTATAAAACGAGATGATGTGGTAAAATAATGATAGACGGGGAAAAAAACTGAAATAACAAGTAGAAAGAGTGAAGTGTTGAGAATGAGACAAAAAAAAGGTGTGATTACTGAGGGGGGATGATGAAAGGGTAAGAAGCGAGTCAAACTATAAAATAAAGGATAACGATGAAGATGAAAGGCAAAATTAGAAACTGCAAAACAAGAAAGATTTAACAAAGAGAGGGAGCCAATGAAAATGAAGAATAACGAAATTAAGATAACTATGAAAGTGAGATAAAAAAAAAAGAGATAAAAGAAAGAAAATTATTAACAAGTATACAGCTTTTTATAATACAATGTTATAAAAAAATATATATAGCGAAAGAAACAAAGGTGAAGGAAAACATCAAACTAGAAACACAAAACAAAACAAATGAAGGAAAATCTTAACGGAGTAACAAAAGAAAAAAAAGGCTAGGGTATAAAAGAATTAGGAGAAAATTAATGTCTTTAATCTCGCTTAGGAGAGGAGCTGAGCTTTTCATTATCATAAACACGAATATTAAAAGAAAGACTTGTGGGAGAAAAT
>CM035211.1:8162538-8176976 GCA_020233015.1 Callinectes sapidus | reverse complement strand
AGAGAGAGAGAGAGAGAGAGAGAGAGAGAGAGAGAGAGAGAGAGAGAGATTAAAGAAGAGGATGACGTAAGATACATTAGATGACTGGGAGGATATAGAAATATGGTAAGGACGAGAAATAACTAAGAAGGAAGGGAGAAAACAATAAAGAGAAATACATTAATATGAAATACAAAACAGAACAAGAAAGGTGAATAAAATAGCAAAATATACAAAGACGTCAGACGAAAACATGTGCATGACTACCAGGGAGGGAAGAGGAGAAAGATTGGAATCACAGAGAAAAATAAGAAAGAGAAGAACATGGAAGAGCAAACAATACAAGAGGAAAGGGATAACACAAAAAAGAGTAAACAAAAAGACAAGAAGATACATAAGGAAAAAAGAAAAGAAGGGCAAAGAAAAAGAAACATGTGAATATAAAGAGAATGAGGGAGACAACAATAAGAGCGTAGGAAACGGCAAGGAAACAAAGGAATAAATAAAATATAAGAGATGAGAGGGAAGGAGAACAGGAAAGAACGGAAAAGAATAAAAAAGTAAGAAAAATAATGCCTTTTGGCTACGCACACACACACACACACACACACACACACACACCACACACACACACACACACACACACACACCACACACACACACACACACACACAAAGAGGAGAATTCAAATATAGATAACGAATGAGTGAAAGACTTTGAAGTATAATGAAATAGATTAATATATATACGAAGAGATGAATTAATAATTAAAAACAATAAAAAAAACTAGAGAAAATGAGAAATACATGCAATCACGTGCAAAGGAGAGTAATGGGGAAATTAATGTCAGGAATGAAAATGAGAGAGAGAGAGAGAGAGAGAGAGAGAGAGAGAGAGAGAGAGAGAGAGAGAGAGAGAGAGAGAGAGAGAGAGAGAGAGAGAGAGAGAGAGAGAGAATAAAGGTGAATGGAAAGAGGTTTTATTCATAAAAACATGTATTACCCTGGAAACAATAATAAAAGAAAACTCCTAAAGATATTGAAAAAATAGAGGGAAAAAAGACAACAAAAAATGACATAAAAAGAAGCAATTACATTAACAGGAAGTAATTGAAAAAAAAAAGAAATTACGGAAGGAAAAGAACAGCCAAACACATGACGATCTTGATAAAACCCAAATCAAATACTCGGTGCAAATATTGAAACGAAGGACGAAAAGAAAAGAAACATATCACTGGTGAGCTGAAAAGTGATAGATAGAGAAGAAAATACAATTGAAATAAAAAAATAAAAGTGGGAGAGATGTAGAAAGAAGGATTGCATGTTCGCGTTAACTTCTTCTTCATTCTACTATGACGCACTGGACAGTATCAGGAACAAGGAAATAGAGACCATTGATGTCACACACAAACACACACACACACACACACACACACACACACACACACACACACACACACACACACACTCACTCACTCACACACACACACACACACACACAAACACACACACGTCATTAGTTAGCAGGTAGTTACGGCTCACAATACTTAGCGGATAATTATGCATTGACATCACGAAAGCCAATTATGCATCATCAGGAAAGTCATCAGCACATAACACGCCAGAATTGTTGGGAAACTGACAGAATGCACTTGAGGTCATGGAGGTGATATGGAGGAGGAGGAGGAGGAGGAGGAGGAGGAGGAGGAGGAGGAGGAGGAGGAGGAAAATAATGTGGTGGGGAAGACAGGTGTGGTGGGTGTGTGTGGTGGTGATCGTGACACACTTCTATAACTACTAACTGAGACCTGCGATCGTGTACAGGATGTGCGACTTTTCCTTGTCTCACACTGAAGGTAATCTTAAAGAGAGAAGATTTGAGAATGTCGGACAGTTTAGAAATACACGAAGCAACACCTTTCCTCAATATTTATGGAGGATTTCAAGAGACTCTCCCCACAACTGATGACTTGCTGGAATAAGTTTATTGACTCACGAGGGGAACACTTCATAAGAGGCTCGCCGGTTATATCCTATGCGAGTAGCAATAAATTCATGCAGCAAATCTTATTCATTATTTCCTTCAATTTATAGCAAAACAAATAAAAAAAAAAACTTCCGTGGTAATCAAAATTTTGCTTAGAATATATATCTAACAATGATTATAATTTTCCTAACAATAAAACAAATCCGCCTTGCATGGAATATAAAACTCGAACATGTGTAATATCACTAAGTTTAGTATGCACATGGCAGACTGAAACACAAAATAATGAAACATTTCTCGCTCCTTTAATATCAATCTTGCATGGAATACACACAAACACTCAGACTCGCAAAATGCCTTTATTTAAGTCAAATATAACCAGTTTATTTTTTTTATCCGGAGCAGTATTTCCAGCGTTGAAAATAGGTAAATGTTTACTCAGTTAACCGTGCAAGCTAAAGGCAACAGACTATATTTTCAAAGATGATGCACAGAGAAATATATATAACCTTTGCAGGTAATGTTCGCTCACACAGATACATAACGTCAGGAATCCATTTGACTTCAGAGAATACCAGTAACCATCAATAGCATCAATGATACCAGCTTTTAATTTCACACAATGATTAAATTAGCAAGGCCGATGCCCTATTATAATAAATGTTGCTTTTGTATATTGCAAAACAAGTCAGACAATCAATTCAAAAGGTCACGTGATATTAATGATATTTTTCTTGGTCTTTTTCCTTCTGTTTATGAATCTAAACAATTGTCAAAAAAATTATAATTATACACATACTCTCTCTCTCTCTCTCTCTCTCTCTCTCTCTCTCTCTCTCTCTCTCTCTCTCTCTCTCTCTCTCTCTCACTTGCTGACACTGGAACGGCCTTGTCTGTCCCTGTGGAACTCGCCTTCCAGGAGTGAGGCACAGCACGGCTATGTTGTTACCACGCAGGAACTCAATTTTCAATCTTTTCTTACGAGAGGAGAAGGAACATTCACGCACCACTCTTACACAGCCAGCACTCTGGGATATTGTTCTGTATCTGTATCCAATCTATCACAGACCAATGCAATTACTTACTATTTTTTCATCCTGGAAGTTTTTGTTACTTATTCTTCTTTTCCAACTTTCCGATAGCAAATCTTTGATCTTCATCAGAGTATAAAAAAAAATGGGAAAAATGTTTGCATTGAAGGAGAATACAAAGTAACGTATCTTGGGTATGATGTTTTTATCAAGCAATAAAAAATATAAATAAATAAATAAATAAACACATGAATTATCGCTAACCATTACTTATAAGGATTCTTAACATGAAAGCAGATGAAGAGACAAGAAAGGAGCGGGTGAAGAGTGCAAAAAAAGTAGAAAGAAACAAATGCAATCATGCTAAAAAATGCCAAAAAATATCATATGACGGTTTGGCAAATTGTATTACCATGCTGAACATTCGGACTTGCCGTAACAATATAAAGCAATACAGCATAAACTGACTGTTATTTTAGGCAATTATGAGAGCAATTACTATGCATAAAAATAACTGTGCGCATCGAGGTGAGCAATTTGATAATGTTTTGTCCGAAAACTTGAATGCTCTTTCTCTCTCTCTCTCTCTCTCTCTCTCTCTCTCTCTCTCTCTCTCTCTCTCTCTCTCTCTCTCTCTCTCTCTCTCTCTCTCTCTCTCTTCAACGCACATCTGCACAATCTTCGGTCAATCTGTGAGCATTCCACATGACCAGGCAGCAACTACCCCCCCCCCCTTTCACACACACACACACACACACACACACACACACACACACAGGTGAGTGAACACGTCCGCTCACCTGTGTTCACGTCTATGGGTCGTGTCGCAGCTTCCATTCGTCACCTGACACACCAGTGTTTCAGCTATGTAATTACTGCAACACTGATCGATACCTGTCACCAGTCACGGCTTTAGTATTAGTCAGTCATGTGGTAATAAAAGTTGTCATAGGATAATGTTTATAGTATGCCAGTGATGTAACTTGTAGTGGTGGTGGAGGTGGTGGTGGTGGTGGTGGTATTACTACATTAACTACTAACACAGTGATACATTGATGTAACACAAATACTTTTTCTTTCTTTCTTCTTCATGTTCTTTCTACTACTACTACTGCTACTGCTACTACTACTACTACTACTACTACTACTACTACTACTACTACTACTACGATTTCTACTTCAGCTAGTAACTACTACTACTACTACTACTACTACTACTACTACTACTACTACTACTACTACTACTACTATTACTACTACGACTATAACTATTACTACTACTACTACTTCTTCTACTACCACTATTAAAATCTAGACTATTATAAAAAAAAGAAAACCTCACCACGATCACAAGCACAACCACCACTCCCACAAACTACAGCAACAACAAAAACACAAATAAAAAAACACCAAGTCAAATTTACACCAAATACACCAAATACACCACTCAATTCACAAAATAAAAACGAAACCAGAAGAACACGAAACCCCAAAAAAACATTCACGACTTCATGACTTTTGTATCTTACTCTTATCCAACACCACTAATGGAAAACGAGAGAGAAAGAGAGAGAGAGAGAAAAAAAAAAAAGAAACATGTACTAAAACTCTCCTGTCTCTAACTCTCTCTCTCTCTTCTTTTTTCTCTCCGTCGGATCTCTTTATCCTTCCTCTTACCTTAACTTCTTTCAACATGATTATCTTTCAGTATTCCTTAAACTTCTCCCGGAGATTAAGAGACACGAGCATCCATCCACCAATCCGATTAGCAAACTTCCGCCAGTCGTTATCGTCCTCCTTGTTCGCCAAATTGACTACTATCGTCTATCGTGCTCCTAACTTTGTCTAATATGCTAATGTAAGGCTAATGAGAGAGAGAGAGAGAGAGAGAGAGAGAGAGAGAGAGAGAGAGAGAGAGAGAGAGAGAGAGAGAGAGGAGAGAGAGAGAGAGAGAGAGAGAGAGAGAGAGAGAGAGAGAATCACGATGCTCCCCCCCACACAAACAAACAAACAAACAAACAAACAATAAAAAAACAAACATTACATCACTATACACGCATGTATAAACTTTACATTAAAAAAAAAGTAAAAAAGAAAATATAATAAATTTTGAATCATAAATATGTTAAGAGATAGGAAAATATTAAAACATAGAAACAAATAGACATATGCATGTAAACTAGAAAGAATTAATTAGTCAAGTTAATTAATGAAAAATAGTGAAATATGTGAGTAAAAAAAAGAAATATTTGTAGTGCTAATAAACTGAGAGATGTTAATATAAGATAACACAAAGAAGAAAACGCAACTCCATCTAAATTTATTAATAGATCATAGGGTATTAATAGATCAGAGCAAACAGATGTACAAATAAACAAATATACACTAGAGAAATCATCACGACTGCAAATATTCCCACACCTATAGTTAGTTATCTTATAGACACAAAAAAAGAAATAAAAAAAAACACTCCAAACAAACATTATTTTTCCTCCCCAAATGATCAAATGCTTACGAAACCTTCCACAAAAACATCTAGCTCATATCAATCCTACCAATTCAGAACATCGTAAATGAAATCACAAAACTCTCTTTCACTATCGTTGATCTCCATGTACATGCAAACAAACACTCACATTCAATCCATCCCTCATACAAATATACACTGCCTTGTAAACACTCAAAACATTTCAACACACACACACACTTTCCAATACACTCCATCTACGCATCGCCTCTTCCCTATCCTTCATCGTTGATCTGAAGGTTAGGTGTCTCTAAATAAGATTGCATTCCTTCTACCAGCGCATCCCTTTCATGTTAGTCCTCACCTTTACTACCCACTCTCCTTCTTCACTTTTCTGATACAAGAGGTTCTGAGAGGCTGCCTTCCCTCCCCTGGCTAATTACGTGTGGTGTTTTGTCTTGTAGTTTCTCTCTCTCTCTCTCTCTCTCCCTTCCCTCCCCTCTCTCCCTTTCTCCCTCTCTCTCCCTTCCTCCATTCCTCCCTGTCTCCTGCCTTCCTGGCTTCTCCCTTCCTTTCATCCCCTCTCGCCTTACTTCTATCTTCCCTTCATCTCTCTCTCTCTCTCTCTCTCTCTCTCTCTCTCTCTCTCTCTCTCTCTCTCTCTCTCTCTCTCTCTCTCTCTCTCTCTCTCTCTCTCTCCAGTAACCATAATGATAACAGTAACAATGCTAATAATAGATAAAACAACAACAACAACAACAAACATTTCTTGAAGAAGACGCAAAAAGAAGCGTCCTTTCTCTTTTTCCTTTGAATCGAACTGATCTTGTCTTTCTGAGGCTTTGCCGTCCCTTCCTTCTCTTCTCCCCGACATCGTTTTCTTTCAACCTCTCTTTTTTGAGGCATCTGGGAACACCACGCCTTTATCTTTTTTTCACCCTTTTTATCTTATTTTTTCCACCTTATTTGTCGTTCCCTTTGGCGAACATCCAATAGTGAGGGAAGAAAAACATCCACCCCCATCCGCCCACTCCCACACGTACTCGTACCATTCCTCCATGTACACACACGTGCTGATCTCGGTAGCATACATTTGTTCTGAATACGAGAAGGCCACGTAATATCAGGGCCCACGAGAGTACCCGGGAAGGCAATGGGATAAGACTTGAGTCCGTCCTGGCAGCTGGTGAGTCCTCATCAGGTACGGACAGGGGAGAGAAGCAGCCTTGTTTAATGCCTCTGTGCTCCACGTGCGCTTAGAGAGAGAGGGAAGTTAACGAGAGCGAGAGCGAGAGCGAGAGAGAGAGAGAGAGAGAGAGAGAGAGAGAGAGAGAGAGAGAGATCACGCCACCATAACTCTTACAAAATACTCCTCCTAGTCTTCTTCATATTCCAGAATGGATGAATCAAAAAGGGAAAATGCTCGGTGTGGGAAAGAACGAAACAATATTCCATTTTCTCTAAGACGTTGATTACACAGCTTCGTTTTCTGTTGCAGGCATCAGCTGGAGGGCAGGCAGAGAGGAAGTGAGGATTACCGGCTACGCGGAGAGAGGAAGAGGAAGAGGAGAAGAAAGAGGTGGAACAGGTAGAAGAATATGTGGAGATGTCTTGGAAGAGGAAGATAGCCAGGACATACTAAAAGAAGATGAAGAAAAAGAAGATGAAGACGAAGACGAAGACGAAGACGAAGAAGAAGAAGAAGAAGAAGATAACGACAGACGGCAAAGTTTAAGAGGAAGAGGCAAAAGTGAGCCGTTTTTAAGCAGGTCACTCATACAGGGACTCAACAGGACGCTCAGTGACCTCGGAAGCAGAGCCAAAGGTCAACTCAACTCCTGGAGAGCTCACACACACGGCGAAAGGAAGCGAGGTCATGGATGGGAGAAAGTGCAATTGGCGTGACCTGTGACCTTACCTTACCACATGTCATACTAGTAAAAAAAATATCGTTTCGGAAAAAAAAAGATACATTGCTCCGGTGCTAATGACCTTGACTCGTGCCTGACCCGACTCTACTTCGCATGACCTGCACTGTGATGGTGGTGGTGGCGATGGTGGCGGTGGTGACTTTCAACACCCAAATGAGGGAGAAGAAAAACAAAAAAAATAAATATATAAACTCAATTGGAGGGAATTCTTTTTCATGGGACCAAACAGACTTTTATGTGATGACGAGTGTCCTTCTTTCCTTCCTTCCTTTCTTCCTCATAATTTTCAATCCTTCTTTCCTCCTTCCCTCCTTGCTTGCTTCCTTCACAGTGCAACTTTAAGAGTCAAACTTCTACCTCCCTCCAGCTTTCCTCCCGATTCCCTTCATCCTCTCACTTCCCCTGAGAAAGAGAGAGAGAGAGAGAGAGAGAGAGAGAGAGAGAGAGAGAGAGAGAGAGAGAGAGAGAGAGAGAGAGAGAGAGAGAGATTAAATTCGTGAGTTAAATCAAAACAAATTCATTACTTGGGAAGGAAATTGGCAATAACAAGTAACACACGATAATTTGGTCGAAAAATAAAAAAAGAAAGACGTAAGTGAAGTGAAATGATTGAGTGATTGACCGAGAGAGGAATGGCCTCGTCTGTGTGTGTGTGTGTGTGTGTGTGTGTGTGTGTGTGTGTGTGTGTGTGTGTACCTGACATCCATCCTTATCTATCTCCCCCCCCTCCTTTTTTTCCGTACCTCCCTCCGTCCCTCCCATCACGCCGTCACTTTTCTCTCCCCCATCAAGTGCACCTATAGTGACCGCCAATCTACTCTTAGTTATGATAAAGCTCTCGTTAATGTAGTGTTAAGCCTTTGTGGGGTGTTTGCGATGGGCGGGAACTGAAGGGGAAGTGTCCGCAGTGCAACCCGGAGGTAACTGTGTTCCGTCCGGGTCGTGATGTGGTGCCCAGTGCATAACGTCACGACCCTTCGTTATGTATTGAGTTAAAATCACTTATTAATCTATATAAAGAATGGCATCCTTTTACAGCGTTCCATATTCGAGTAACTAAAGGAAACGCTCATGCTTTTATCTTTTTTTCCAATACCCTTGTCGTCGATTATCAGTTGTCAGTCTTAATTCTCAAGAACTTACCCTATATACTATGTAGGAAAGACTAGCTACACAAATCCTGTTACCTGATGGAAGCCGCTTCACTCTGGCCTATATTTCAAACAACGATAAAAAGTGTTTGTATTGTGCCCTCTTGTAGGTCAGCACAGTGGTGGTTTTTTTTCGCTTTGCGTCACCAGGTTGAAAGGATAAGTGTTGCCAATGTAAGTCCAGCGAGTGTGTGGGGACCATATCTCACTAACCGATATACCAGTGGCCTGAGCATCTATCTACACTAAAATATATCCGCACTAAAAACTTTACACAAATTTATTAGATGAAGGGAAAAAAATATCAGTTTTGCTCATATATTCGCACACACATGAATATAAAACAATAAAAACAATGAAAGCAAAGACAACACACACACACACACACACACACACACACACACACACACACACACACCTGCCTGTACACATTCCCACTGAACCACTTAGACAATGCTCGATTATACATAGATACACATAGATTACATAATACATAGATACACATAGTTACATAATACATAGATGATTACTTTATCACCAGAAAAAATAAATAAACATCAATTCCCCTCCCGTCATTACCGTTATTACATTCTCCATCTTTCCTGGTTAGAATGTTCTGCTTTATAAACACGCATTTTTAAGAACTTTCATTTTTGCATTTATTTAAATTTCGCAAGACCACAATGCAAATATTCATTGGAGTTCTTATCGTTTGGCCATGCGTGAAATTGGCAAAATGCATCACCGTCTTTGTCATCATTATATATATTTTACACACACATACACACACAATTCCCTCATAATATTTTAGCAATCAATTACATGAATCAAACGCATCTAGAATATAATCGTTTTTTGTAAACAATGAACAATTAGCCACGAAGCACGCGCGTACTCTTCAGCAGTCATGCAACACATGTACCTCCAACACGTGCTCACCTTTAAGCACACCTGCAAGTCACCTGCCGCCTCAGATCCCCTCGTGGCGCGGCTAAGAACAGAGCCCACTTAGCCCCGCCATGACAGGAAAAAACCCAAGTCTGCCTCAGTCTCCCCTGGACGGCCACAGTTCTCTACGGTCCACTGCAAGACCGATCCCCCTTCTCCCCGTTTTCTTTGTACAGGATTTCACCTACATGCCTATTTTTATATGTAGGTTCCTCTGCTTAGGATTAACGCGTCTACGGTTACTCGTTTTGTAACTCCTTTTTCTTCGCACATAAACATATTATGCATCATATTATACGATATATATTTATGTTCCTTATAAATACATGTTTAATAAAAACTAGTGTTGATGTGTTTAAGCTTATTTCCCCCACAACTCACTCTGTACTACATGTTTTGACTCCAACAACAAAAACAAAACAAAATAATTAACTACAACAACAACAACAACAACTACTACTACTACTACTACTACTACTACTACTACTACTATTGCTACTACTACTACTACTACTACTACTACTACTACTACTACTACTACTACTACTACTACCACTGCTGCTGCTGTTGCTGTTGCTATTACTATTCTCGCACCTGACATGTTTATCCAGTTATTACTAAATTACGCACATCATGGCACGATTTTGCAAAAAAAGATTCACAAAACACGATTCAAACTTTTCTTTTCTACATATACAATATCAAGTGATGACTATACTGTTTACTATTAGTATTGTGTTCATAAAATCTTTGATATATATTTACTGGCCAGTCTTTCCTTGCCACACAAAGAAGATATACTGCAGAATTCTCATTAGACCGCTAATGAAGGCAGCAAATGACATTACGTTAAAGTTCTTAGGAGACACTGGAGGCAAGGAGCTGCAGACCCTCCAACATTTATCCTCCACTAACCACAAAATGCGAAAAATAAAGCACCAGTGAAGAATGCAATTAAATGCCATCAAATCCACCACAACACCAGCAACAACAAGCGAGGTAAGGATCACAGGTGAGCAAGTAACACAGGTAAATGAGCCAAGATGAAAGGTAACACTACAGATAAAGGACATCGCGTCCCCCACTCTTCCCCCTCCTCCCACACCGGACTAGTCACAGGGTTGGGAAAGGTCAGGGCAAGGTCAGAGGAGGGGAAGGTGAACGTAGCAACAGGTGAGTCAAGGTCCGCTCCTCTCGTGGATAATCAACTCCCTTGAATGAAGTTATAATGAGGAGAAAAAGGAAAATGGAGATTACTGAAGGGGTGTGGTAGTGGCATTGGTGGTGGTGGTGGTGGTGGTGGTGGTGGTGGTGGTAGGTATGACGATGATGATGATGATGATGATGATGATGATGATGATGATGATGATGATGATGATGATATAAATTATGATAATGAGGAGAAAGAGGAGTGTAGGAAGATAATGCTAATGCAGATGAAAATGATGATTATGATGATAATGACGATGTTAATAATGATGATGATAATGATGATGGCAATGTTAATAATGATAATGATGATGATGTTGATGGTGATAAAATAAAGATGCAAGAGTGAGTTTCTGATCCCCTCGCCTTGTCTGTCTCACCCCCCATCATCACACACAAGTAACACAACAGTAGTATAATTTCATTAAGCTTCACTAAGTTTCGGTAAAATTACTTTATCCTATTCATGATAACAACAGCAGCAGCAGCAGCCTCTACTACTACTACTACTACTACTACTACTACTACTACTACTACTATTCATTTTCCACAGTGAACATTTGTTGCGGACGATCTGACCATCGTCTCATTAGTCTCTCCCTGGCCTGGAACGAGCCTGAGGATTACCGCGTCTCGCCATTCGTGTCGCCCGTTAGTTACTACAAGGAAAGCACCATTCCCTCTGCCTGGTAACTGCTCTCAAGACACTCCTTCAGAGTAGGCACCACACTTTCTTTTTTTCCTGAAAGGGAGATAAAGAGTTATCTACTGGAGAGACATCTGCACTTCTCAGGCAGCAGATTGGACAGGTGGAGCCTGGCAGAGCAACCCGCGGCTGACGACATAGTAAGGTGAGCTGCCTCCTTACTCGCATTCTTAAGGACTCACTCTGTCTCAAGGGTGACAGAAGGAGAGTGGTCCTACTCACGGCCATCTGTCACCGTTACCTCTCTCATGCCTGGCCAGACACCCCTTGCGTTCCCTCAGGGATGCTGCTAGCCGCCCATTCTCCTACTTTATATTGTCTCTTGGGGTACATCTTCCTTCTAGCGCTTTGGAATACATATTTTCTGGGTTAAGGTTATATTTACGTATTTTCTGCAATAAAGTATTAGTGAGTCTCCCTTCAAGTGTTTTAAACTCGGACACCATACACACCTTCAGTGAAGATAGTAAGTGGACTAGCTAAACCATTGCCACTGAAATACCACCCATCTCCCTATTTAAAGAGATGGGTGACGGTAGTGCACATCATTTTTCCCTACCGGCGCTGCCCTTCCTGCCTTCTCGAGCCAAAGTTATGTGGTATCTCTGAATGACAACTAATCTCCTCCAGACCAGCTGGTGACTAACATTTTCTCTTCATCAATACTGGCAGTGCACCTTAGACTATTCTACACTTTTTGGTGGCATATTAAACGGAAATGTGTAACCACTCACAGAATACTGTCGCTGATACGACCACTGTACTAAGTACACCAGCTTCATTAGTCTCTGACGGAATAGATTCCAAGCAGGAGGAGTCGTAGAGGAAGTAATAGCAAGTAATAGAAGTAATAGTAATGTCATTAGCAACAAAAATTATTTTATAATATTAAAAGATGCATATCTGTAAACATGACAACCAAAACGGAATAGTTTCAACATAAAAGATGATGGTGATGACGATGATGATCATGATGATAATGGCGAAGGAAAAAGAAAGAAAAAAGAAAGAATGAACATGTAAAAAAATAATAATCGCACCACTCCTCCCATTCCCTGTCATTCCTCCTCCTCCTCCTCCTCCCCGCCTTCCCCTCTTTCCGTTCCTTGTCCTCCTCCTCTTCCTCTGGTTCTTTATCCCCATCGACCCACGCACCCACTTCATTATTTTCCCTAAACAATCTTCTCTTTCCGGTTAAACTTCTTGCCTCGTACCAATTATTCATATGTACATTATCCTCCTTCCTCCTCCTCCTCTTCTTCTTCCTCCTCCTCCTCTTCCTCCTCCTCCTCCTCCTCCTCCTCCTCCTCCCCTCCTCCTCCTCCTCCTCCTCCTCCTCCTCCTCCTCTATAATATACCGAGGATCAATATTTTAAGCCACTCTCAGGGAACTTCCACTGTATTCCTACACTATGTCAGACCTGTGTGTGTGTGTGTGTGTGTGTGTGTGTGTGTGAGTGTGTGTGAGTCAGGCTCGAACCCACTCCCAGGATCACAGGTGGCAACCACGAGGAAGAAGAGGAGGTGGAGGAGATGGTTCCGTGGAGTAATTTGCTGTTTCTCGGTCGGATATTCTCTCTCTCTCTCTCTCTCTCTCTCTCTCTCTCTCTCTCTCTCTCTCTCTCTCTCTCTCTCTCTCTCTCTCTCCAAGAAAACCAATGACGGAAAATAAAAAAGCCTAAAAAATAAAAGGAAACGAAAAAAAAAAAGAAAAGAAAACGAGAAAAAAACAAAGAAAAGAAGCCCCATACGAAATCACAAACATCCTCTCTCTCTCTCTCTCTCTCTCTCTCTCTCTCTCTCTCTCTCTCTCTCGCCACGGTAGCTGCTTCTGACGTAAGTTATGCCTCGGTAGATATCAGATAACACGCCACACTGTAGGAGACTGACCCGACCCGCCCCTCACCGCCCCGCTCTGCTTGTTCGAGGCGGCAGCAGCAGCGGTGAGGGCGGGCCAGATAAGGGAGGATGGAAGAGACTGAGAGGGAGGGAAAAAGGTGAATAGAAGTGAGTAAGAGAGGAGGGAGAGGAGAAAGGTAAGGGATAGGAAGAGGAAATGATTGAGGTAGGATGGAAGAGACTGAGAGGGAGGGAAAAAGGTGAATAGAATTGAGTAGAAGAAAAGGGAGAAGAGAAAGGTAAGGGATAGGAAGAGGAAATGATTGAGGTAGGATGGGAGAGAATGAAAGAGAAGGGAAAGGTAGAAAGGAGAGAGAAAGAGAGGAAAGAGGAAAGGAGAAAGAAAGATGAAGGAAAGGAAGAGGAAATGATTGAGGAGAGATGAGAGAGCGGAAAAGATTGATAGGGAAGAAAAAGGTAAATAGGAGAGAGAAAGAGAGGAAAGAGGAGAGGAGAGAGAGAAAGATGGAGGAAAGGAAGAGGAAATTATTGAAGTAAGATGAGAGAGATGGGAAGATGGAAAAGACTGATAGAGAAAGAAAAGGTGAATAGAAGAGAGTAAGAAAAGAAAGGGAGAAGGGAGAGGAGAAAGATGAAGGGGAAAGAAGAGGAAATAATTGAGGTATCATGGAATAGATGAAAAGATTGAAGAGTCTAAGAGAGAAGGAAAAGGTGAGTAGGAGAGAGGGAGGGAGAGAGGTAGAGCAGAGGGAAATATGAGGAAATAATTGAGGTAAGAGAAGAGGAAAGAGAAGGAAGAAGAAATGAGAGAGAGAAATGTAAGGAAATGATTGAGGTAAGATAGAGAAAGAGAAAGAAGAGAGAAGGAATGAAAGAAAGGAAGAAAGAAAAAGGGAATGATGAGAAAGAGGAGTAAAAGCATAAAGGGAGAGTATAGGAAGGTTGAAGGAGGAAATGAAAGAGAAAGTGAGAGAAGAGGAAAAAAGGAGCATAGAACAGAAAGAAGAGTAAAGGGAGGGAAAAAACAAGAGAGAAGACAAGAAAACGATACAAGAAAATGAAAATATTGCCAAAAACACATGCTTAAACGAACAAACAAACACACAAACAGAAAACAAACAAGAAAACTGGACAACACGCGCACACACACATACACACACACACACACAC
>CM035211.1:8114149-8129149 GCA_020233015.1 Callinectes sapidus | reverse complement strand
AACGCTATTCTCTGTCTCCCTCACAGAAAAAAAAGACATTCTCACGTTGAGTTTTTCCATCAATCGCGGTAATTACTCTAATTCTGAGAAGTATCGTCTTCTTTTACCAGACCAAGTGTTTCCGTCTCTGTCTATTGACGTCCATCTTTCCTTCTTGCTCAGGTTTGTCTACATTCAACATCTAAATATATTTTTGATTTCCTCTCTCTGCAGGAGTAAAGATTTTAGTTTCGTGTTTATCCTCAGCTCAATCTTGGTCATTATTAGTCCGACGGAACCCTTGCAGTAAAAGATTTTGATCGAGTTTGACATACATCTCTAATCCAAAATGTTTTCCTGCACAGTTTCCACCCGTTAGGTCTAGGATTTGATCTGTTTCAAGAGAGGAATATAAAGGTAAGGGTAAAAATACCTGATGTGGATGCGCTTGGAAAAAAAGAAAGTCATATGTCAATGAGTTAACTCACCAAGAGATTTACTGCCCTTGAGTATTTTTCCCCGAGTAAACCCGACAAAGCTGTATATGTGTAGTATCTTTTAATGAATATTATAAAGTAACATTCACGTCAAGACACGTTGAGGACTAGAGGGTTGTTGCCCATCTGTCGCAGGATGAATGAAAATGTTAGCAACAGGATAGGGAACAATAACGTAAAGAGACAAGTAGAGAAGTCTAAGGGTGCTCGTGCAGAAGGGCAGCGGGTGTGGTGTGAAGGCAACTGGAATTATAATGGAGAGAGAAATTCTGGAGCAGAGTGAAAAGATGAGAGACACAAAGAGGAACGCGGGGCTGTATGCAAGAGAGACAAGGAAGAAAAGAACAAGAAATGAGTGAACAATTTCTCATAATGGCAAGAAAGAATCGCTGAACAAAAGCAAACCGCCACAAAGAAGCACAAAAAGGAAGGAAAATAGCAATCTATAGTCACTTTTGGAATAGTTTGTCGACACTTCACTCAAATGTACAATGAATAGACATAAGACAAATGGAAAGCAAAGAGGCAGGGTAACATATATCTCTCTCTCTCATTTTTTACATGTAATCTGCATAGATACAAGTACCACAAGTTAATAAGCAAATGGTGCAATTTTTCAAATGACTAGGAACAGAGAATTGATTGTATAGTGAAAAAAGCGAAAGAGCACGCATCCTGGGGAAAAAGACACAACAAAAAGAAAATTACACACAGAAGCCACTAATACAAGAAATGGAGAGAGGCTTTACATTAGTGGATGGCGATGGAGCAGTCAAGGCAACGGAAGCTGATTAGTACAGTAGGGGAGGGAATTAATGATGCACCGTAATGGTTAAGCTTGATTTAAATCCATTTATTGCTAATTGGAAAAAAAGGTGTTGTGCTGAGTGGTCTGAGAGGGTCATCAGTAGACTCAGCAGATACATCCTATAACCTCAACAATAGAGGCGCACGTCAATATGTATTACTGTGTTGGTGATAAATAGAAATACAATGCAACAACTTCAGACAGATGTGAAAATATCCAGCATAAATTTTCAAGGGACCGAGATAGAAGGAGAAAGAGTAGAACAAAAAGTATCAGTAGAAAATATGAAAAAAAGGAAATTAGAGAAAAAAAATAGTGTGACCATCTCTCAAGTAAGAATGCAAATGACTGGAACAGACTCAACAATTAGTGCGAGACAACATGGAGCTTTGAAAGAAGATTAGGCAAATTTACAGATGGGATGATAGTGGATCAAAGCAGATGTGTATTTTTTAAGGAATACAACGTGTAGACATGATCGCTTATCCTGCTTCCCTTTTTGTCCCTTGTGCCCTTATGAAAGCAGCGTCAGAAAGAGTAAAAATAGGTAAATGAATAAAGGAATAAATAGAAGCAGGATTCGAACTATCATACGAATCTGTAAAAAGGAAAACATGATACCTGATGGAAAGAGAAAAAAGTGAGTAAAAAAGAGATGAACAGTGTAATTAGAAGCAGGATGTGATGAAGTAAAAAACGAGGTATGATATCAGGTGGAAAGGGAAATACAGTTTAGCTAATTTGCAGAGGCTGAATTGACTGTGGCCTTTGTCATTAATTAAACAATATGAAAATGTATCTACCAGTTCAGTTTGCGAGGCCATCGAACGAGTACCTGAAGGGAGGGATGGTGCGATGACATTGACTTTTAATAAGAATAGTGAGATGCATGTCATGAAAATTATTATCTGAACTGGAGCATGATACCCTGACACGACGGGAGCGGCGAGGCAGGAAGCTTCATGAAGGGGGAGAAAAAAAAAAAAAGATACGAAAAAACATCAATATTTGTAATGTCGCACGACTGAGCAGAGGGAAGAGTGGTCACTGCGTGTGGATGTAGTGGAGTTATTTTTTCCCCCTGTCAAAAAAAAAACTATATATATACTCCCACAATTTTATGATTGTTAATATAGGGTTATATATTCTCTCTCTCTCTCTCTCTCTCTCTCTCTCTCTCTCTCTCTCTCTCTCTCTCTCTCTCTCTCTCTCTCTCTCTCTCTCTCTCTTCCAGCAGTTAAAAGAAACATGCAATTAAGTACAAGTTATAAAGTAATTATTCTTTGTTCCTCAGTCATTCCAAGAAACTTAATCAAAATTGGAAATAGATATGAAATGCAAATATTCGTAACTTTTTATTTCTATTTGATATATTTGGCTAATCACTAAGATCTCTGAGACTCTTCTTATCGTTCTACTGCCATCTCTAATATTACACGTTCTAGAAACTCATAAACTTATTATTCTAATCCTCTTCTTTTTTTCTAAATGCTTATAAAGATTCCAAACATTGCTTTTAAAGTCAAGAATCCTTGGGCATCGCAGAAAATTTTTTTTAAAGGCTTATGACGTACATGATGCACAAGAAAGAAACTCTTCTCCCCTTTTTCTCTCTCCAAACTAAGTAATTAAGATTCAAAGTACTTAAATATGAAATGTAAGTATACGTGCGAGTTTTCCTTATATCCACCTCCTGAAATAGTACAATACATTTTAAAGAAATACAGCACAGGTTCACTAAAAAATCCACACCCTCCTAAGCATTCCATTTAAAATTCAAAACATTTCAAGATGAAATAAAAGTACACTCACAAAACTTCTTATTATCCAATATACCTTTGGAGACTTCAATAACACCAGATAATACTACCAGTGTAGTATATATGTAGCCACTGAAGTAATACTGTAAAAGGAAATACCAATATAATATGGTAAAGTAACTACCTACACCACGCCAGCGAAGAAGGCTCGCATGACAGGCTGTTGTAACAAGTCAGGTTTAACATCCCAGTTTAGACGCGTAATTACAGGTGATGTGTTTAAGACGTTTTTACCTGTCAGTGGTCGTCAGGTGATGCGAGAGAGTAGTGGATCATCTTCCTTTTAACCTGTCACGCAACACCTTTCCCCTTCAATAACTTCAATATCCCACACATTCGACTTTTGTCCTGTTTTATCTTTACTGTATACCTTTTTCCTACACTTGTTTCCAAGCGACCCACACTTGTCTTACATATGTCTTCAATACGTACCCTTGATCACATACCTGTCCCATCTCTTGCCTGCCACACCAGTTCTCCTACCTCTCTCACACACCTGCCACTTAATATGTGTCCTACCAGACCTATTTCCCCCAATCATAGCGCACCTGTTATCCACACCTGCATCCCACGTTTCTCCCTTCTCGTGTCACCATGTGTAAACCCACGGCTTTGTAACTCATGACCTCCCTTCCTGGTGCGTTAAGGGTGTGCTACCGCTGCTGTAGTGTTTACAAGCCACTTTCACTGTCATAAAGTTATTGGCAGTGTCCCTTCACCGCCTCTCAAAAAGACGTAAAAGTGATTGTGCCGTTGTTTACTCATTTATTCATTTGTTTATTCATTTATCATTTAATTTTAGATGGAGTAGCTGAAATCGATTTACGGCAAACAAGAGTATGTTTTGACAGAACTGATAGGCAAGACATTCCTAATGATGATGATAATTACTCGATTTCAGACAAAGATAATCACATAGAAATGCATGTGCTAATACATGGATGAGAATATGCATAGTAAGTCTACATCATTAACCTGTTAACCAAAATTTCTAAAGGATCCTTGATAACAATGGTTACAATTAATTGACTTTGTTGAGAGGAAGTAAGCATATATATAACAGGAAATACAAGCCGTAATACATGAATGACTGAATAGTTACAAAGCATATATAAAAATACCAATAGTAATAATAATAATAATAATAATAATAATAATAATAATAATAATAATAATAATAATAATAATAATAACCAAAACTGCTTGAAATAAAAACTATACTAAAATTCCTTATATTTTCACAGTACGGGGCAAGAAAATATAGTACAAAACTACCACCACTGTATAAAACTCTGATTCATCTCACATCCATCGGTTATTTTACGCGAGCAATGGAAATATAATGAATAAGAATCGAGTTGGTGTTCCTACAAGCCACCCACGCCCCGCCCATGCAGGTATTGTTGGGTTCACGACCTAAATAATGCGGAAAAAGACTCGGTGTTATACCCTGGAGCATCAGGGGAGAGTGAAATATACATAAACGTTGTCCAGTGAGCACGCAATAATAATTCATGTGCATAACGAAAGAGCAAAAGAAAGAAAAAATGCACAAACGACATTGCATCACACCACGTACATAAATCACGAAAATTTACAGCAAAAGAAGATTCGCAACGTAGTAATCATGCCAAAATAACATGCATGAATATCACAACCATCACTATCACCACCACCATCACACCATAGGAAAATTCCATTCGTACCTTTCCATCATCACCACCACCACCACCGCCATGAACATCACCGAGAAACAGAGCAGAGTGATTCCGGAAAGGCTCCCTCATTAAAAGGCCCAAGCGTGATGACATGCATCAGCCACTCAGCAGGTCAGCTCACCAGAAGGGCACTAACGCTGATTACTGTAAGCGCACGTAATGCAACACAAAACTAGCTCCCACACAACGCGAGGCACAAAGGACACGCCTGCTATGCTAAGTGCGAGTGACAGGCCAGAGGTAGATTATCGATGGAGTGCGCTGCCATTCCATCAACGGGGAACAGCAATAATGGGAACAGAAAGGTGGTGGAAAATGTGGATGACAACGCTGGTGTAAAGATGATTCATGTTGGGAAGGTACAAAGAGGGAAAAAAATAAAGCAAAAATAGAAGGAAAGAGAATAATAGATACACAGATAAATAAACAAACATACATACATACAAGGGAACACACACACACACATACACACACACACACACACACACACACACACACACACACACACACACACACACACACACACACACATTCGCACATATAACAGAAGACACACAAATTATATAATACGAGAATTTCATCGGATGATTTAAACCCTCATAACAAAATGAATTGAGAAGTAAATATCATACCACACACAGCAAAAGAAGAAAAGAAAAAAGTATAGGAATTATAATGTTTTATGTAACGTGACAATCTTTCTTTATTTGTCTTTTTCTTTCTCTTTTTTTATTTTTATTCTTTTTATCCCATTTCTGATTACTTTTTTTAAATATGTTTTAATAGCTATTTTTATTTGTTTCTTTCCTTTATTTTCATTTTATTCTTTTTACGCTCTCTCTTTCCACTGTTTTTCTTTAATATACGATGTTTTAGTACAATACCTTTACTTGGAATATTCCATTAGTAATTATAGAACTTTTTACAACGTTTGACTATTCTATTTTGGCTTAAACGACATTCACTATTTATTTCACACCCCACCACACCACGGCTTGCACAACATGCCCCCCTAAGGAAATGTTCATTGTTCTATATAACTTATTGAATTGCCTTTACAGCTGTCAAACACTATCATATATTTCAGGAATACAGACAATAAGACAAATACTCGCTTGCCACTGGTTATCTCGTGTGTGTGTGTGTGTGTGTGTGTGTGTGTGTGTGTGTGTGTGTGTGTGTGTGTGAGTGTGTGTGTGTGTGTCTGTGTGTGAAGTCTTGAATAATATGACATGTGCAAAACATTAATTATTCACCAACTCATTACGGCACAGCATTACTGCACATGAATAATTAACTACACTTTATATTTCAACTGTACAATACCAAGTGGAGGGAAAAAAAAAAAACAGACGCACCGCAGCATGACCTTCACCTGTGTACTCCCAGCATCCATATTTTTCCCTCTCGCCCTGATCTGGCAGTGTCTTCCACAAGCTTGCCTTCCCACGCTCCTTCAAATCCCCTTGATCTCGACTTTATCTCCCAGTTTTCGCATCATCCATCCTTTGTCTTCTTGAAGCATTCTCAGGGCAACGCGTCAACTCCGTCCACGACCTCCTGTCCGGTCACCATTTTCACACCACTCCTCCATTATGGTCTGTCCTCCCACCTCTTCTCTATGAACCGTCACCCTTCCGCCACCTCCCTCTGTTTCTCCAGGCCGGTAGTTCCTCTAATGGTGTTGATTTCATCCTTGTCACTGTCAATCTCCTTTTTTTCTGCTCCCTGTTTTTTTCTCCCTTCTTTCCTCCTCTGCAGAGTACTGACTTGAAGCTGTGTAAGCTGTGGTGTGGTCTGTGTATTGCAGTTTTCTCAATACTAACAGTATCGAACATAAAACCACATTAAATGCTTCAAAATTCTCGTAAAATTGTAGTTTAATACTGTTAATGCAATACTATATTTAGTTCAATGGAAGCTGAGCAGAATAAGCTAGGTGATCTTGACACGAGACTAATTACTGTTATTCATAATTCAGTGGTTTTTATTGTTTTCGTTGCGTATTACACTGACTGACAAACTAAATGCCTCATGGTAGCGGATGTGTGGCGGCAATACCTCCCATCTCTCAAGTGCGTGGTAGGGCAAGTCGGTGGCGCTCAATACTAATCCGGTATTTCACATCACAGGAATCCATATTGTGAAAGCTAAAATGTTTTACCAATTGTCATTCCCGAGAACTGACATATCACTGCGAAACCAATGCAAGACAAAGAAAAAATGATGAGACTCTGAATGTCAAAGAAGAGCCAGACAGGAGGTTCACGCAGTGGTGCTACCAATGAACATTCTATAGTAAATTTTTAGACGAAAATAATAATTTGCTGCTACAGAGATATCTTCAAAGAATCAATGCTGAAGGGATGAACACGCGTTAACGAAAGCACACTCGTCAAAGGGAACGTCCCTACGTAATACCGGCCTAAGCCACGCCGCCCTGCCACCCCCACCTTCCTTCCATTGTCCTGGCCTTTTCTCTCATCCCACACGTTTCATGGACGTCTGTTCTTGTTTCTATTCCTTCAGGCGGAGTCCCTCTCCCGCGTATTTCTTTCCTCGTCCTGTTTCTCTTATTTTTCCCGCCTTTCTCCTCGTTGTCTTCCTCTTCCTCATCTCTTCCTCCAGGTTCACGTCCTTGCTATACATTTTTACGTGTCACCCTCTCCTACTTTCCGTCAGCTTTGTCTCCTTTGTGTCCACTATCAGGAGCGCCAGGTGATGAAGACACGTATCTCTGTCGCTGAAAACATGACTTTTTCTTGTTATTCATGCATCAGGAAAGGCTACCGTGATCATTAACAGACTTGGTTTTTACCGCCTGGACGCGTACAATAGTTTTCTGATTTTTATCTTTTATTTTGCCTCGCTATTACTGATAAACTAAAATGTTATTTTCTCTTCTTTATACCGAGTAAATTTAGAGTAAAGATCGGTAGTTGTATGTCAAGAATTGGCAAACAAACAAATACAGGACATTCTAACGTCCCTTAGTTAACAGGAGAACGTGGTAGTTTTGCAGCTGTAGCTGTTGCTTAAAGGAGGCGTCACACTGGGACTGGACCATTTTGTTGATGACGCAGGATTCCCACAACAAAGACCAAGCCAGCATCCGTTCAGCCACCTTGCCTTGTATTGATTACTAAAGGAATTTTATTTTATCATATGCGACAGCACGTTTTCTTAACAACTTTCGATTTGATGATGGAACAAGGGCGATGAAATACATTTTTCGTTAATATTGGCCATGTCTTCACTGGCTAAAGCAGCGCCCTGCAATGCTGATTATAGTCAGTCATTGCGGGCCTGAGGTAGCACAACGTTACCACGTCCTACAGCCTCGAGTTCCAATTAACAGTTTGTATCGACTACAGATCGATTACTTTGTGACAAGCTTTCACACTCCAGCAAAACTTAACGCAGGACATTTTCATGACACACTCTTTTATCTCGCCAGCTGCAGTAGTCAAATAAGCTCTGCAAGAATTTCACATTCCACATGATGGAGCCAAAAGCACACATGGAAATATTTACTTTGTCTTTCTAAATTTTGTAGTTGACAATTTTCCTCAAAGTACGACAATATATATATTCTTTATTTTACATTTACTGCTTGTTGTATGATATCAATTTTATTTCAAATATTTCCACACATTTCATCACCTCAGCCATTTTTCATTCTTCCAGACAGCAGAAAACTAGCACATGACGTCATTCGCTGCTCAGTTTCGCAAAAAGCGGAAAGCAATCTGGGAAAAATTTGCCGTGTGACGCCACCTTTAAGCTGCTGCTGTTGAAGAATTGTTTTAACTAACGCAGTGGCCTTCTTTTTTATCTTTCACTTCTTCCGTGCTTGTTATAAATAGTAGCCATATATATATATATATATATATATATATATATATATATATATATATATATATATATATATATATATATATATATATGAAACAGCGTTAAAATGGCACTATTGAATGTTCTGGTTTCTAAGAAAATTTCCTTTCCGAGAATATTATTCTACACTACACACAAGATGCATGTAACAAACAAAAGTTCTGTTTTCATCAATAAATTCAACATTAATTGGGTAAAAATACATCGAGAGCCATCAACAACTGAATGACCACTGTCCTTGCCTCGGCTTCTCTGCATGTTCCGCCCAAATGAATGAATGAACAAATCAACAATAAGTCAAAGCTCAAAACGATTCCCTTCCTCAAAAATTCGTTCAGCGTAACACAAGATAAATTGTCGTGGAGGAATTAGCTTGCATGTAACCTTAATTCCTTCATTAGACACACTTCACTCATATGGCTTGCTACTGACAATAAACAAGAAAGGGAGGAAAATAAAAAAAAAATAGAAATAAAAAAGATTCTAAAAATACCGCACCTCGAACTCGGACCTTTACCTGCTATAGCAATGAAAAACAAACTTAGCCTGTGTTGAGAGGAGGTGGGTGGCGTGTAAAGCAGCAGTCAAGCACACTGAACCACGCTGAAGTGACTGCCTGCATTCTTTCAAGTCTTACATGCCCACTTGAAGTCTGAGCTTACACGCGATACTCAGGAAAGTGTTAGTTGACATTGTTCGAGGCAGAATTAAAGACAGGGGGTTGAGTGGTATTTTGTTGTGGGACTGTTCTTTCTTTGTATTTCTTTATCTTTTCTTCTTTTTCTTTTTTTCTGTTGTTGTTGTTGTTGTTGTTCTTGTTCTTGTTCTTGTTCTTCTTCTTCTTCTTCTTCTTCTTCTTCTTCTTCTTCTTCTTCTTCTTCTTTTCCTTCTTTTTCCTTCTTCTTCTTTTTCTTTTTCTTTCTTCTTTTTCTTTTCATTCTTCTTCTTCTTCTTCTTCTTCTTCTTCTTCTTCTTCTTCTTCTTCTTCTTCTTCTTCTTCTTCTTCTTCTTCTTTGCTTTTCTCCAACTATTCTTCCTCTTCTTCTGTCTCCTCTTTTTCTCCACCTCCTCCTCCTCCTTCTCCTACTCCTCCCCTGTCTCCTCCTCCTCCTCCTCCCTTTTTCCATCATGCCTCCTCTTTTTCATTTTCCTTACTACTTACGCATCGAACTTTTTTTACACCCACACCCCACTCTCTCTCTCTCTCTCTCTCTCTCTCTCTCTCTCTCTCTCTCTCTCTCTGACGTATATATTTTTTTATTTCCTTACCTAATATCAATTAATGCCCTATCAGTATACGTATCTCATATCTTACATGGAATGGCTGGTTGATATTTATAGTGTCCCCAGTAAGGTGAAAGGTTCAGAGCCTTGGCGTTATATCTATAAAGCCATGTATTGCTATGGGAGTTCTGAGGAGCTGTTCCCTGTGTCTTCACCCTAAGAGTGGTACAGTGGAACCGCTTGCGCTCTGGGGGCCTTGGGATCCCCGAGCGCATGGGTTCGAATCCTGACTACGGTCTAAGTGGAGATTGGGCGTCCACTCGGGGTAACGGTCCCCAAGTGGCTTTTAGATAGGAAGTCTTCATTAGGTGGTCTCCTTTAGCTCATAAATTCCCATAAAAAGCCCAGATTGTTTACTTTTTTTTAAGCAGTATATTACATAAGGAGAAGACGTACAAGAGCTGCCAGGCTTGTTGCAGCTTCTTATGTTATGTTGTTTTGTTCTTATGTTTATAACTGAGATAGGAAGAAAGAAAAGGAGAAATCAAATGAAAGAAGAAACTAGAAATGATGAAACAAGTAAAAAATAAAAATGGATGCAGAACAGAAGAAAAGAAGATAGATGAAGTAGCGGTCGGCCCGGTGGAAAGGTCATTCATCACACAGGACACTCGGGACAAAGCAACCTGAGAGGGAACACTGGAGGCCAAAGCAACAAATATAGAAGCAGGTCAATACAACAGGAAAGAACTCGATCAACGCACGATAATTGTGGAAACACGTCAACGTCTGCATAACCTTCGTTTTTAACATTTTCTTATTTCTGATTGGTCGAGAGCAAGGTTGGTTAGGTTAAATCAAATAATACATGAAGGGATATAAATCGATTTAGATCATGATAAAAAGATATCATTTAAACCAAAATTCAATATACAGCATTGAAAACATTTAAGAATTGCATTGTGCGCAGAAAAACAAGACTGGAATATAATTCAAATATACTGTTTGAAAAATCATACAAATTTTCAACAATGAATAAAGAGTCATAATATTTTGCAACCCTGGTCAGAAATATTCTCCGAACGATTAAAGAATAGCATCTGATTAGTCAAAGGTTCATGTAAGGCCACTTGTATAGGGTGAGTCAATCTATAGAGTCGTTAGGGTGCCATATGTCGCATAATTGAAGAATCATTCAGTAGCAGACGAAGAGACAGGTTCCGTGCTTGACCACACAGAGAGAGAGAGAGAGAGAGAGAGAGAGAGAGAGAGGAGAGGAGAGGAGAGGAGAGGAGAGAGAGAGAGAGAGAGAGAGAGAGAGAGAGAGAGAGAGAGAGAGAGAGGGGGGGGGGGGCTAAAATACTAAAGTTTTATTTCTGATTTGGAATGGTACGTAGATTAACATCACATAATATTTATAAATTGTAGTTAAAGTAAAATACTCATCATTTCTGTTTTGTTTTATTTACACAGGGACGGCTACGTGTTGGCCTGGTGGTCTCGTGCAATTTCCCTTATTTTTAAATGTTCCTATGTTTTTATGTGTGTTTTTCTAAATGAAAATTGCATCGACTGAATATTACCTGTGCTTATGAAATTGATTTTGCATTTCTTGCAAATTTATTATAATCATTATTACTATTTTTACTGTTTTCATCATTATAATTATGATGATCATCATTCATATACCATTATTATTATTTATTAAATCATTATTTCACGAGTATCTACAGAAATGAAATCATTCTAGTAAATTTTAAATTACTGAGCTAAATCACGTGTTTCTCTGGCCATTCTCTCGTTTTCCTCTCTCATATTTCTTTCACAATGGATTAATTAAAAAACGAAATTGTCTCACTTTTCCATACCTCAATACAAGTTCTGTTGGTTTAATCTTTTTTATATATTTTTTTTTATTTGTTCTTTCTCTTCCTGAACTAATCAATACATATACATTTCTTGTTTAACCTTTCATAAATATATCTTGTTATTGTAAGCAACTGTTTTTTTAGTAGTTTCAATAGCGTGATTTTTTTCTTTTCATAAATAACACAACCACTCCACAAACACTCCTCACTTTATTTATACTCGTTTATTTTTTGATGATTCTCTCTTTCTCTTTCCTCTTGCTGTCTTTGTTCTTTACTCACTTTATCCTGCTCACATCCACTATTTTCCTCCGTCTTTCCTCCACTCTTTCATCTCTACTTCCCGTGACCCTTCCCTCCAACCTTTCCTCTTGTACCATTTTCCTCCAGCTTCCACTAAACTTTACATCCTCTCTCCACTTCCCTTCTCTTCCACCTTCAACACGGTCACTTTCAACCTTCCTCATTGAATCATTCCTTCACCATTTCCACTCTACATAAATCCCTGAGTGTTTTCAACAATCTCTTCCCTTTCCTCCCTTTCTACTTTCTTCACCAATATCATTATTACCAGTTTATTAACAGAATCTTTTATTAATACACACAAAATAGAATAGTTAAAAATACTTTACGATACAAAACACTACAAAAAAATACGACATTCATCAAAATCCTGTCCAAATAGTAACAGCCTTTCAAGAGACTCTTTCTAGAAATAACTTCAAGGAACAGTTTAAAAACTCCCTTTATTTACTCACACAGCCGAAAATTTAAGCCCCCCCCCTCCCCCTTGACATACACACACGACTATCCCTTTACATAACGACCTGCCATCAACTTCCTTCATTTAGTGTTTCCTCCCTGTCCTATCTCACCTCCTGCTCTCCATCCGCCAGGCTACATACCGGGCCTAATGTTCCGGTATGGCAAGACCTTCGGGAGAGCGGCTGAGGAAAGCATCTCCATGTACATCCAGCAGCAGAGTGATAGACGCGCCAAGGAGGAGGTGAGAGAGAGAGAGAGAGAGAGAGAGAGAGAGAGAGAGAGAGAGAGAGAGAGAGAGAGAGAGAGAGAGAGAGAGAGAGAGAGAGAGTACAATCCAATATTCAGGCGATCAAGGATATAAAGCAAATATTCATTTTCAGAAGCTTAAAAATGAGATCAGAATTGTAAGAGTTTGACTTGAACAACCCTGACCTAACATTCGCGAATTCAAACAGCGCCTAGAAGTGCAGGAATAAATATTCGTGTTTTACTGCCAACGTAGAACTCTCAGCCAGGCAAACGTCAACAGATTTCAAGAACCAATTTATTGACACGCTATTAAATATTTTTCCCACTCCTCTGTTTAATTGAAACCTGGAGCAATTTTCAGTGTTTCGGAAAAATTAATGGTCATGTGTCGGTTTCACAGGTGAATTATGGCCAGAGTAGATTGCAAAGTTGAGCATTACCATACAATACTGTTGAAGTGTTACATATGCATAACTAAACTTTGTCATGCGCACACACACACACACACACACACACACACACACACACACACACACACACACACACACACACACACACACACGCACACACACACACACGAGTTAATGGAAGATAATTTATGTATGTGTTTGTACTCCTCACTTTCCCACCTACACACTCACATCCTTGCCCTACACGTCTAGTACACACAAACTCTCTCTCTCTCTCTCTCTCTCTCTCTCTCTCTCTCTCTCTCTCTCTCTCTCTCTCTCTCTCTCTCTCTCTCTCTCAAACTCAACACATTTACACTTCCTCAATATTACACCATTTCTCGTTCCCGACTGTCGCCTTGGGTAAACAAACTTCTCCAGTATCAATGGCTCTAATGGCTATTGTACCTACAGGCGCGGCGGTCCAAGTCCCTTCCACGGTTACGGCAGAAGCGATCGGAGACGAGAGTGATAGAGGATTTCTACAGCAAGTACGGCATTGGTGAGTAAATGGCAGAGTGGGAGTAAGACAGTTCCGAGTTGGCGTGTGGGCGTGTGTTGCATAAGGGAGCACGTTGGAGAGATTAGGGAATGATGTTAAGAGAGGGGAAGTGTTAGAGGGAAGGGAAGGGAAGGGAGTGAAAGGGAATGATAAAGAGAGGGAAGGAGGATGAAGAAAAGAGAGAAAATCAAGAGTGGAAAGGATATTGAAGAGTAGAAAAACAGAACGATTATTGAAGAGTGAGAAACAAGAAGGGAAAACAAGAAGGACTAGGTCAGAAAAGGGCGTTAATGAATTAATTTGTATCCAGGTGAGAGGGTCGTGAAGGTATATGCAGGGAGGGAGGGAGGGAGGGAGGGAAGGAGGGAATGAGGGAAGAAGGACAGGTGAAGGCTAAAGTCTGCTGCAGGGAAGGGGGATGGAATAGTTATCAGAGCCTACCTCACAGCTGCGCCTCGAGGGGACAATAAAGGAAACTCTATACAATTGGTGATCAGCGTCTCAAACTAAACGTTACCTAACTCTCCAGGGGATTTGTGATATGAGGGCGCTGGATGGTGGTAGTGATGATCCGATCTTATTGATGTGAGATATGAAAAGTCTTAAAGGCTTTAGTGTAAAATGTAAAGGCCTTTAGAGGTTTTAGTGTCGGTACCATAATCTACTATATTTCTTTGGGATAATCCATCTAAACAGCAAATCGAAACATCATTCCATTAGTTAGCATTTGTTTTAAGGCACTTAGGCTCGTATTCTCAAACACTTCTGTTTCAACTCTAATATTTCAGAAAGTTTTATTGAAATTTACAGTCAATCAACTCCTATGGCACCCTGAGGGATGCATAGGGCCTCAATGAATTCACGCCACCACCATCTATCCTGTGCCAACTCCTCCAAATCCTCCCAACCAACACTCTTCACCAGCTTCTCGCCTCATTGTGCGCATCCACGTCTCCTTCGGCCTTCCTCTCCCTCTTCTACCCTGCACTTGCCAACCGGGTGTTCCCCGTACAATCACTCCCTCCCTTCTGAAGACGTGTCCTAGCCATTTCCATCGAGACAATCTAACATATTCATCTACCGGTTGCACACCCGTAATTTCTTTCTCTCACTCTATCATTTGAAACCCTATCCCACCACTTAACTCCTAAAATCCTTCGCAAAGCCTTATTTTCAAAAACCACGAATTTCTTATCCGATGTTACTGTACTATACCACGATTCATGC
>CM035211.1:8017813-8036841 GCA_020233015.1 Callinectes sapidus | reverse complement strand
CCTATCACAGGTATGGGGTGTTTAGGTTAGGTTAGGTTAGGTTAGGGTGGGTTGGGATGTGTTTGTGTATGTGTGTGTCTGTGTTTATCTGTTCTTTTCCATATTTTGTGACGTATTTATTGGTTTATGGGTGTATAATATATGTATGTTTGTTTTTAGTATTTAGTATTTGTCTGTTCTTTTCCATATTTTGTAACATATTTATTGGTTTATGGGTGTATAATATAGGTATGTTTGTTTTTTATATTTTGTGTCTGATTATTAATGTATTTCTCTCTCTCTCTCTCTCTCTCTCTCTCTCTCTCTCTCTCTCTCTCTCTCTCTCTCTCTCTCGATTTCATTGCCTTTCTCACCCTCCTTCGCTCTCTCTCTGTCCCTCTCCTTCTCCCTTACCACCGCCCGCCCTAACGCCTTTCTCTCTCTCTCTCTCTCTCTCTCTCTCTCTCTCTCTCTCTCTCTCTCTCTCTCTCTCTCTCTCTCTCTCTCTCTCTCTCTCTCCTCTCCTCTCCTCCCTCCCTTGCAGCATTCATTATTCGTCTGTTGTTCTCCCTCACCTCAGTTCTCGCCGCGGTGTTTCCCTACGCCAGCCTCCCACGTCCCCCACTACCGCAGGAAACATTATTTAAAGTCCCTGGCGGTTCTCGATTAAAGATGGAGTTAGGGTTCTTACCTCTCTTCCTGGTCAACTCCTCCATCTTTTCTGTCTCGATTTACGCGAGTGGGAAAATTTCAGGGAATGTTTGATGCGCTTATAAATGATAATGAGGAATTTTCTATGTACAAGGTGGTTAATTTACGGCCGCCATCTATTTCAAGACCAAACACACACACAAAAAAAATCTTAATGTAATTATAGTGGTAGTAGTAGTAGTAGTAGTAGTAGTAGTAGTAGTGGTAGTAGTAGCAGTAATAATAATAATAATAATAATAATAATAATAATAATAATAATAATAATAATAATAATAATAATAATAATAATAATAATAATAATAATAATAATAATAATAATAATAGCAGTAATGAAAGCAAAGCAAAACAAAAAATTTGCTTGCATACCTAATTACAGACTTTTCATCCATTAGTTTATATAATTTCTCCACGTTTGAAAAGATCATTCATCACTTATAACATCAATATTATTATACAGCAAGCCTCTTCTATGTGTCTTGGTCTTCCCATTCCTGCAATCTCATCCAAATCTCTCATGTTCTCACCCATTTCTTTCAATCACAGTTTTTTATTTGTTTATTGCCTTACCCTTCCCTTCAAATGGCAATCTACTATTTTTCTCTCATCCATACTCTCTTTTTCCCATCTCTCCCCTCCAATCTCAGTCTTTCACAGCCTCTCTCACCGTGGGATCCTCTATCACCAGGTCCGGGTGAAGATGGATGGACACGTTAACGCAGGTGATGTTGAGGGCGGGCAGTTGCATGATGGACAGTGGGCGGCGGGAGGCGGAGTATTTGGAGGAAAGGACGCAGGGCACAGGCCGGCTCACGTACGCCACCAAGGACACAAGGAAGTATGCCAGGAACACAAAGAAGAGATTGTTGAACCTGAAGAAGGAAATGAATCGTCACTGAGAAGGTATTTGAAGGAAAGTATTGCTGCTCAGTTTGATTTAGGGAATATATTTTTTTTTACAGCGAGGAAATTTGAGATTGGAATAGGAATTATTATTATTGAATAGAATTAATGGGACAATATGTTATTATGAAGAATCTGGGAGGAAAATAGGAGCCACTGAGGAAAAATTAAAGACGAAAATCAGTGTTGTCGAAAGAAGGAGACTGCTGAACATAAAAGGAGGAATTAATTATGACAGAAAAGAAACTTGACCATGAAAACAATCGTTACTGAGAAGACATTTTTGAAGCAGAAGGAGGAGGAGGAAGAGGAGAAGGAGGACGAGAATATACACACAAATTAGACGGCAGTGGTAGATAAAGACGGAGACTTTATGAATAGCGAAATGAGGCGAGGGCAGAAAAAGCAACGTACCTTATAAATAATCTTAAGTTAGGAAGTGGGAAGCCATAATAGACAATACAAATAACCAACAATGCACAAATGCAAATAAATCAACAGTTACAACACACGAATACAGAACATAGCAGAGAAACAAACACACACAGAGTAGAAAGAAATTGTATAACGGAGATTTTAACATGGAATGGCCCAAGGAACGCGGCAGAAAAGGTCACGAGAGGAAGATGATAAGGCAATGACACGAAGGATGTTATAAAGGTGAAGGACACTGGGGAGAGCCGTGAGTGGTTGAGGTTATGAAGGAGCGAGCAGCCAAGGGTGAGGAGATCTATAGCAAAATGTTTATGAAGGGAAAAAATGGGGGGAAATGAAAACCAGCAGTGTAATAGAGAGGCTGTCAGAAAAAAAAAATGTACAGTGAGGATTGGCAGTAAAAGAAGGAAAAAAAAAGAAAAATTAAAGGAGAATAGAAACATATGGAAAAAGAAACAGAACAGAGGATTAATAAAAAACGGTAGAACACGGAAGACATCAATGAAAAAAATTAAAGTAAAAGATATAAAAAGGAGGAGTTAATATTGGGATGATTTAGAGCAAAAGGAAGATTATAGAGAGGAAAAACAAGAGGAAGAAGTAAGAGACGAGAGGAAAAGGAGAAAAAAAAAGGAATAGGAACTGGGTGATTGAGGGCGAGGTGGAGAAAGAAGGAGAATAAAGAGAGGTAATAAAGGCATCAATTTTGAGAAAGGAAAAAAAAGGAAGAAGAGAGAATATTAATGGAAAGATAAAAGACAACGAGTAATGAAAAACCTTGTGGAAAGGGAAAACCACTTCGCGGATGGTAATTTGGGAAGGAATGATGGAAAACGGGAATATGAAATGGAAGAGAGAGAGAGAGAGAGAGAGAGAGAGAGAGAGAGAGAGAGAGAGAGAGAGAGAGAGAGAGAGAGAGAGAGAGGAAAATATAGAAGGAAACAGATTGAAATCGTGAGGAGCCAAGCAGTAAACAGAGCGAGAGAGAGAGAGAGAGAGAGAGAGAGAGAGAGAGAGAGAGAGAGAGAGAGAGAGAGAGAGAGAGAGAGAGAGAGAGAGAGAGAGAGAGGGAGGGAGAGAGACCTAACCAAGATTTCATTACCAGACAGAGAAAATGGAACCTACCAAAAAAAAGAAAAAAAAGAAATCAGAATAAAAAAAATAATGTCATTCAAAACACCAAACAAAGGAATAAATACAGTAAGAAATGGTATATACAAAGAGTGGCGGGCAGAAATGTTGTTATTACTCCTTTGGAACGACGGAAGTCACTCAGGAAACACAAGAGGAAGGACCGCCAACAATGCAGCGGAAGGAAGTTACGAAGAGAGTCATGTGTGTGTGTATGTCTGTCTGTCTGTCTGCCTGTCTGTCTGTCTGTCTGTCTGTCTGTCTGTCTGTCTGTTTGTCTGTCAGTCTATCTGTCTGTTTGTCTGTCTGTCTGTCTGTGTGTCTGTGTGTCTGTGTGCGCGTCAAGAAGAGAGAAAATGAATGATAAAGGAAAAAAGTTGTTACGGATAGACAAGAGAGAGAGAGAGAGAGAGAGAGAGAGAGAGAGAGAGAGAGAGAGAGAGAGAGAGAGAGAGAGAGAGAGCTGAGCGGGCGTATTAAATATTATCAAGCTTTTGTAACCCTTAAAGAATCCCAAGTGTATATCAACCAGCTGACCACATTCTAATCTCCAATCGCTGAGGGAAACCATAACAACAACACAGACAAACTAAAACTGATTTCGCCAAAACAACAATAAAAGAGGAACAAGGTGAGAAAAAAGCAGAAATTGAAATCACTATGCTCTTTCTCTCTCTCTCTCTCTCTCTCTCTCTCTCTCTCTCTCTCTCTCTCTCTCTCTCTCTCTCTCTCTCTCTCTCTCTCTCTCTGATCGCCAGATGAGAGGAAATCAGAGAGAGGAAAAGAACAAATACACATGACCAAAATAACATCAGACATTTGTTTCACCTTTATCGCTCCATAACACATAAGTCGAAGAATAAGTCAATCAATCAGTCAGTCGGTCAATCAGTCAGTCAGTCAGTCAGTCACTAAGTCGATCTGTCTCTTTAAGTTAAGCTTCATAGAATAATCGTGAGCGAAGGAGAAGAAAAATATCGTAATGGAGCGCTCGGAAGATGCCGCGACTAAGGGCGATGTCTTGTAGCGGTAAATGTCCCATAAAGATACTGTGAAAAGGAGTTGATATTTCATACGTGCGGAATAGAAACAGGAAGTGGAGGAGAAGGAGGAAGATGGAAACAAATAGAAGAAGAAAAAGAATAATAAAAAAAAAGAAGATTGACAAATAGAACATCATCAACAACAACAACAACAACAATTACTACAACCACAGAAAAAAAGATAAAATAGTAAATAAACAAAAAAACAAAAAAACGCAGGAAAAGAAAAGGAGGAGGAAGAAGAGGGGGAAGGAAGACAAGAAGATAGCAACGACAACAGATTCTGGCTTTTTCTTTTTTCCTTTGTTTCCTCTTTCTGTTATCAGATTTTTTTTTCTTCCCTCGATGACGTCAAACTGCGCAAGATTAGAGACACGTGATTCTCTCCCACGTGTCTCTCCTCCTCCTCCTCCTCCTCCTCCTCTTCCACCCTTCCTTCTCTTCCATCTCACTCGCCGTCTCTTCTTCCTCTTTTTGTTCTCCTAATACTTCTGATATTACTGTTCGATATGTCAAAGTAAATGAAGAGGAAGAATTGTATCTCTCTCTCTCTCTCTCTCTCTCTCTCTCTCTCTCTCTCTCTCTCTCTCTCTCTCTCTCTCTCTCTCTCTCTCTCTCTCTCTCTCAACTCACCTTTTCTTCACGAACGTTTCCCATTTGGTCTTCAGAAGGTCAACAATTGGTCCTTCCATCAGGTCAAGGTGAGCCTCTTTGTTCTGGGGGGTGGTGGTGGTGGTGTTAGCGGTGGTGGTGGTGGTGGTGGTGGTGGTTGTGGTTGTGAGTGTTTGGTCAACCTTGTCATTGTTGTTTTTATTTCTTTTCTCTTTCGTTTTTTTTTCCTGTCATTGTTTTCTTTTGTGATGTTTGATGGTTGTGGTGGTGTTGGTATTGTTTTTGTTGGTGTTGGTGGTGGTGATGTGTTATAATAATGTGACGAGTGGTAGTGGTGTTGGTGGTAAGTGCAATATCAGTAGTGGCGGTGGTGATAAGTTTGTAGCATTAGTGGTGGTGATGTTGATGAGTTTTGTGTAGGTGTTGTTGGTGGTGGTGGTGGTGGTGATGAGGGTGACGATAATGGTGGTACGTGCAGTGGGTTAAAGTGGTAGTGGTACTGAAGAGGTTAGTGTTATGAGTAGCGATGGTGATGATTTCGATATTAATGGTGAGGGAAACAAATGGTGATGAATTAAACTGTTAATTTTAAAGCTATAACATATTCCATCATTGAATATAAATCAAAATAACAACAACAACTACTACTACTACTACTGCTGCTGCTCCTACCACTACTACTACTACTACTACTACTACTACTACTACTACTACTACTACTACTACTACTACCACTACTACTACTACTACTACTACTACTACTACTACTACTACTACTACTACTACTACTACTACTTTTCCTTATTTCAAAATGGGTACTAGCCAAGGGCAACAAAAAAAGGGACAGTGAAACAAAAAAAAGATCATCCAAAATTGAATTATAAGTTTTTTCGAAACCATCTTGTCAGAATTCAAGTTAGAGAAATGGGGAAACAGAAAAGAAGACAAAATGTTTTAGAGTTTAACAGTGAAGAGCACGGAACATTGTAAACACTGGTCAATTCTACTACTACTACTACTACTACTACTACTACTACTACTACTACTACTACTACTACACTAAGACACGCACCCCGTAGGCTATGAGGTTGAGGGCTGATTTGGTTTGAGTCTCCCCAGTATTCACGTTGATAGTGTCCAGGTAATCCAGCGGGTAGGCGGCACACGTGACGTTACCTGTGCGGGAATCCAGGTGTGAATGAAGGGAGAGATAGCCGGAGGGAGGAGGAAGGAGGGAAAGAGGAAGGATGAGGAAAACAAGAACAAAAAGAACAAAAACAAGAAAAGAAATAAGAGCAGAAAGAACAAAAAGAAGAAGAAGAAGAAGAAGAAGAAGAAGAAGAAGAAGAAGACAAAGGAGAAGGAGATACACAAACAAATAAACACAGACACTCAGACAAACAGAAAGACAGACAGAGGTAATTTCAACACAATATATTTTAGTCTCAACGCGCAAAATAAGAAAAAAAAAAGATACCCTGGAAGATAAAGGGGAAGAGAAATAAGACTAGACAAGAGAAGCATGTTTGTCAAGTTTCAATTAACTTCCTAAACATCCTTTGAACTCTTTCAGACGCATCTAGATGTACGCACATAATCTTATTAAAAAGCATGAAAAGCAAGAAGAAAAAAAAAAAACGAAACACAAACCTGAACTTTTTTCTTCTGTACGTCTCACTTTGATGCATTATTGTGAACTTTACAGAGAAAAAAATTAAGATAAAAAAGGAGTTTTCTTTCATGTGAGTCACGAGGCTGAGGAATCATGGCGAAGGCTACATGTCACCGCTCATGTGTCGCAGGGAGGAGGGAGGGAGGCGGGCTGAGGAGGGCGTGAGGGAGGGATAACGACCCCATGGAAAGCTCACTTGCTATCTCCGAGACTCCGTGCTGTTGCTCTGATCGCGCGGTGTTTATCCTTCTCCTTGCAGCCGCACCGATTTGTCATAGCGGCGCGTCTTCTGCCTCGCCTCAGCCACGCCACGTATCGCTTGAAAGACTCCTGCTGGATCTCCTTCATCATCCAAGTCCTTTCCTTCAAACTTAGTCGCGTATTTTTCCGCCAATGCTGCTCTTACATTGCCAGAATGATTTAAGTTAAGCTACGCATTTCATTCCTGAATTTCAAAGTGGTATTTGCACTTCCTTGCTTAACATGTCGGCACATTGCAACAGTTTATTTACTCTCTTTTTTTACCACTTATTTATCATATATTACTAAAAAGAGTGTCAAGGCAACGATTACTTGATAAACCTCAGAGCCTCAGTATTTTTGGAAATCTTAAAAAACCGAAATTACCTTCTTTTACGTGTTTTCACTAAGCAGAACAAAATGGAGAACAGTGTGGATGAGCATAAACGAGAATAAATGTTGCCTGAGAGAGAGAGAGAGAGAGAGAGAGAGAGAGAGAGAGAGAGAGAGAGAGAGAGAGAGAGAGAGAGAGAGAGAGAGAGAGAGAGAGAGAGAGAGAGAGGAACAAACGAAGAAATGAATAGATTTGGTCCCCTCACACAGACGAAAGGACTCGTCACACGTATCGACAGAGAAACAAACTGATTATTACACAGGCACACAGATAGATAGACAGATTGACAGACAGACAGACAGACAGACAGACAGACAGACAGACAGACAGACAGACGAACGGACAGGCAGACAAATAAATAGACAAAAAAAGAAAAAAGAGATGACCTAAAAAGAGGAAAAGGAAAAATGACAGGAAATTGACATGAAGTCCTCAAAAAAATATTAGAAAAAATCATTAGAAACTTAGATAACAAGATCCTTCTTAAAAAAAATAGGAAGAAAAAAACAGAAAGATGAAAGAAATAAAATGTTCTTCCTAGAACAACAACAAATAAGGCATAAAAGGAAAATTACTTGACAGCAGTAGAAAAATAATAAATTATCAGAAAATTCAAATAAAAACTCAAAATACAAGGAAAACTAATAAGTAGAATTGTGCTCAATGTAAAAAAGGTCATAAAAATAAACAAAAAAATATAAAATAAACGAAAAAAAACTATGAGAAGAGAAAAGAAAGGAAAGAGAAAAAAACGATGACAAAAGGAAAGAAAAGAAAGAGAATAAAAGGAGCAATAAAAACGAACATATTCTTACCAATCTGCCAGTAAATTTCCCGCTCAATGTTAAGAATGTGGAAGAAAATGTCCCGATGTGCGAGAATGGCGGCCAGGGACAATGGAATGAGGCCTTGACGGTTCCGGACGCTGATGGTGGCGCCCGCTTCAAAACACATGTCGAACATATCCTGGGGGAAGACGAGGCAGCGGGATAAGACCAGAAGGGATGAGGACAAGGATTATAAAAGAGGTGAAAGGGTGCTATGAAAAGTAAAAGATAAAGGGTTCTCTCTCTCTCTCTCTCTCTCTCTCTCTCTCTCTCTCTCTCTCTCTCTCTCTCTCTCTCTCTCTCTCTCTCTCTCTCTCTCTAACACACACACGCGCGCACGCCAGAGTACGAGAGGCAAACAACACCTATCACTACACATTAGAGTTGCTGCAATCTAAACTGGCACTTTTGTGTGACCTTGAGATTGCCAGGGACTCCTCCATCATTGCCACATCACGGGCTCTCTTTCTTTCTCCAATCTCGCTCCACCTGCTTAGAGGGTACGGAGATGGAGAGGAGTTGGAGAAAAAGAGAAGCCCCGTGTTGAGGTAATGGTAGAGGAATCCCCAGTAAACTCAAGGCTATACATAATTCCAAGTTTAGATTACAGCCATTTATAGTAATACTCCAGCTCATTCGCTTCACAAGAACGGGAAACTGACACCTTAATTAATAGTCATCGGAGAGGCGCTTCCACCATCTACGTTTATATTATTATGGTGCACGATAGCGTCCTCTGTAAGCGAGATACTGAAATAGACTAGACACAACACTGTACTCTGACAAGAGTTTCCGGACCATTACCTATGAACGACAAAGCAGCTCAAGGGTACTCGTGTTTCTGAGTCTCCCACGATGGTTTACGATTATCAGTTAATAGCGCGTGTGTATTGAGACTCCGTGACGCGCAGGGAGGGATGGTTCACTGCGTTACTCTGTCATCATCGTAACCAAGGCCTTTGCAAGTACCTGCCTTTACCAGTGTCATCGTAGTTTCTTTGTTTACCAGCGAGCCACAATGGAAATAGCGATGCACATAGTGCCTGTCTTGATATTTTATTTGGTGAATAAGTTTTTAATGTTCGCGTAATTTTTACGCTCATTTCTTGTACTCCAGCCTTTTGAACAGGTTTGTAACAAAGACAAAACTCCTGTTCTTTTTTTATGTTCTTTTTCCCCGTAAGAGAGACACTGGCCAAGGGCAATTAAGAAATAAAGAAAAGATCACTTAAAGCTCTAGCTTCTACTACGATATATCAAAAGTACATCCTTAATTACATGGTGCGGTGTCTTGAAAAGAATGCTAAAGTTACAGACAAGGAGAAATATAGAGACAAGAAGAAATATAGAAGCTGGCAATGAGTTCCTGAGTTTAACAGCAAGAGATGAAAGGATGCATGCATCAGTTCTATATATCCATGCCAACCCACGCCTTCATGGTTTTCTGAGAGCTAACAGAGGACATCAACAGTATTGAAAGGACTATTCAATTGTGAATATGTTCTCACTTCAATCAGTGGATGCACACTACTGCTCAGTTAGCTTCTTCGAATATACAAAGCTCAGAAATTATTCATTTACCATTTATCAATAGTGTCATTTAAAAGAGAGGCAGCAAGATTCCCGCGGACATCGCACCGGTGAGGCAGAGCAACGGGAAATATATTCATTCTGATACATCGAGAAGTCACGAGAAGGGCGAGGTGGACACGCTCACGACCTCTGCACGGAACAGGAAAAAAAAATAATAAGCTGGAGATGTGAAGGAATGAAGAGCGTGGCTGGTGTTGTGTAGATGATGGCTGGGAAGGAAGAAGATATATATGTGTGGATGGAATAGGTGGGAAGGAAAAAGATGAAAGATGAGGCGCGTGGCGGGCATGCGTTGATTGGATTGGCTGGGAAGAGATAGGTACATAGAGTTACATAGGAAAAACAGGCTACAACAAACCTTACAGTCCTCAAGAGGTGACCTGACTATAGAACTATTAATCAAGATAATAGTAAAGTAAAGGACAGCAAAGTAAATTATTTGCGAGGAAGGGATACATTGTAAGGAAGAAATGTAGATTTTGGGGAAATTATAGGAATCGTTAGATATTGTTTGTGGGGAGATTGACGGAAACTGAAGCTGGGAAAAAATTTGTCACAAAGAACTTGGAATTGTAGAAGAGAAAGCAGAAATTATAAAGGAATAGTGAGAAAAAATGACAATAGTAATATCAATTTTGCAAGGATGAGGGATTAAAGAAGAGGAAGATACGAGGGACGCCGAGGAAAACTAGATGGAAGAGGGGAATGACAAGTATAAGAGAGAGAGAGTAGGAGGCCACACCAGTAGAAGGTGTATGCCTGGAGAGAGGAGCGTGAGGCGAGGCTGGTGCGGTGCCTAAAGGGGAGGGGGGGGGGAAAGGGTTGGTGCTGTGAGAAGTAAAAACAAACAAGTATATCATAATGACTTAAAAATTAAAGTCTTGAGTAAACGAAACCAATGTTTTATGCGCATTCCTTTGCCTTTTGCCTTTCACTCGCTCTGATTTCCTGATTTCTTTTAAGCCCGAGAGCGCGGTGTTGATAACGTATCTTGCCCGTGTCCCGCCGAATATTAGCGGAGATAAAGGCAACGGGTCGCCGCCACTGAATGCTACTACACACAAAAAAACACACACGACACTCAAAGGTAATTAGCTGCGAGGGTACGTGCACGCGATAACATTACGGTGCTGGCGGCCGTGTGTGGCGGCGGGCGGGATCAACGTGCCTCGCATCCGCAATAATAACTCAGAACAACTTTATCCTGACCGTGAGGTGTTCCCGTCAGCGAGGCACGTGAGGAGATGCGACAGTCACCTGATAAAAACTCCCTTCAGATGTTTGATGTATGTGAACACACGGCATTACACCGAAGAAGAATACCAAAATCGCCTCAAGTTATGTACTTGTACATCAATTGAGGCAGATGTTAGAGTGAGATTGGAGGAGGATACTGATGTAACCCTAAGGCGTGATCTCCCACCAGTTACAGCAGCCTTCGTGAAAGTTGTGTCGCTTGTAGAGTACCTACAGCCTGCGTAATGTCAGTTGTATATTACCTGAAGGCGGTGTGTTATCTATCATCTGTATATCACCTGAGGCCAGTGCTTTGTCACCCGCTGAGTATCTGAGACTAATTTACCGTCACCTGTAGAACACCTGTGGCCCAACTAATGTCACCTGCACATCACCTGAGACCAGAGTAGTGTTACCTGTATATCACCTGAGGCCAGTTTTGATTCCCCTATATGAAATAAGGTCATTTGGCGGAACCACTCGAATTTGGGTGCCGAGGGGTCACAAGTTCATGGGTTCCAATCCTGGTCACTGTCCGAGGGAAGGACTTCCACTCGGAGTAACGGTTCTGATAAGCGTGAGCTGTCAGCTAGGAGGTGTCCATTTGGTGGTCTTCTCTAGCCCGTAAAGTAAAAAGCTCACACAGTATAAATAAAAGAAAAGAAGCAACCAGAAGAGTGATAAGCTGTAACGCGTATTTCCGTAAGCCTGCTGCTTGAGGAAATGTGGCAGATGAAGCCCAGGGGATAGGAGGTATTAGCACAAGCTCCTCCTGAAGGTGTTACGAGGCAGCATCGGGAACTGACATCACGCAGGATAAGTGAGGTGTTAAGTTTATCTTACTTATTCTTTTATCATTTTCCTCATTGTGGAAGTGTTGACCAGAAAAGAAATAACTTTGTAAACTCTCTCTCTCTCTCTCTCTCTCTCTCTCTCTCTCTCTCTCTCTCTCTCTCTCTCTCTCTCTCTCTCTCTCTCTCTCTCTCTCTCTCTCTCACCATCTTGTCGTAGATCACCATCATGTGGGTCACAGTGTTGCCGTTGGTGTCTTGCAGGTCTGGGTTGGCGCCCTGAAACACAACACAACACATCAGTAAAGTCTTCAAAAGTAGTAACATACACGTAATATTATGATAACTCCTGATTCTATGGGGTGAAATTCCTTATATTATTTTGCAGCGGCATTCCTCCATTTTATCTTAGGCAATGAGTAAAATCAATATGTAAACAAGTGTATGCAGCTTTGAAAGAGGGCAGATTTATATTAGAATAGTCTGTCACTTCACTTCACCGCGCGCTTCAATCCATCAAAATAAATTAAAGGTTATTCCCTCTCTCTTTCAGTTCCCTCTCTTCATCTGATTCCCATTTATTTATTTTATTTTTTTCTTTATTGTCCCTCTTCGATTTCTTAAAATGTTCTTTCCTTTCGCCACTTCGTTATCTTCCCTACCTATTGATTATTTTCTATTCATGTTTCCTCCCTTCTTTTATATTACTCTCTCTTCCACATTTCCAGTTCTATAGTTTCTCTCTCTCTCTCTCTCTCTCTCTCTCTCTCTCTCTCTCTCTCTCTCTCTCTCTCTCTCTCTCTCTCTCTCTCTCTCTCTCTCTCTCATGCTAGTTAACTATCTTTATCCTTATCATATTTTCTACATTCTTCTTCTTTTTCTACAGTGAGTGAGCTTATTAAGACTGGCAAAGGAGCAAATAGATCAGTAATTGTGAGGGAAGTAAGAGGACGCAAATGTAGCAAAATACCACGTAAGTAAATCCCGTAGATAAGCAGGTGACAAGGAGGTAATGAGGTTATCAATTAATTAGTGGCTATGTTGCTTGCTTCCCTTAATTTCCATCTCTTTATGGTGGAAGGTTAATAGGGATGTAATTTTCTTTTCTTTTTGGGGGGTTTCACCTGCCCTGGATAACCTTTTGAACTTATTTGCGTTAAAGAGCCGAATGAATAATTTTGCCTTACATTGCTTCACTTTTTTCATCTTTCTCCGTTAAAAAACGTTTAATCCAACTTACACTGCTAGATAGGAGACATTTTCTTTTTATATATTGCTTGACTTAAACACTCCACATGAGCATACCTCACTTGTCTTACAGAGGTAAATAAAGTTTAGCATTCTGTCTTACCTGCCTATATTGCTAGATAAACTTACTTTATCTGTGTACTACATAAGCATTTTTTCTTGCTTTCTTAAACTTTTGACATACCTTGCATAGCCTTCGGTCTTACCTGCCTTATATTGCTAGAATGATTTTTTTACAATGCTAAACTTATACTTTTCACTTGTTGTTTTGTTCATACTTATTTACTTGTTAAACTTATCTTTTTACTTGTTTCATGGTTGCAGATCGATTCTTAGTGGTCTCCCACGTTTTTTTATGTAAGGGAAGGAAGCTGGCCAAGGGCAACACAAGACAACAAAAAAAGCTCAATAATTTGCCAGTCTCCTTATAGATAAACTCTTTACCTTACTTCCGTCCCCACTCCTAAACTCTTTATCTGACTTCCGTTCCACTCCTAAACTCTACCTGACTTGCCTTACATTACTTTACCATACTAACTTTATAATCTCGAGTAATCTTTTCACCATACTCCTTTACACTACCAGTTAAACTATCTTCCTACTACTTTCATTATCACGTACACCTATTTCTTTTACTTTACTTTCTTTACACTACCAGAGAATATTTTCCTTTTCTTACTAAAATAGTCTCCATTTTCACCTCAAATTTATTTTTCTTTTCCAGTTTTGCCAATGTTATAGAAGAGAGAGAGAGAGAGAGAGAGAGAGAGAGAGAGAGAGAGAGAGAGAGAGAGAGAGAGAGAGAGAGAGAGAGAGAGAGAGAGAGAGAGAGAGAGAGAGAGAGAGAGAGAGAGAGAATGTGTGTGTGTGTGTGTGTGTGTGTGTGTGTGTGTGTGTTAGTCAGTGTGTGTTGTAAAGAAGAAATAAACGTTACCGCTGCAAAAAGACTGTTTTCTCTGGTGCGGCGGGGACTCGTGAGGAAGCAGAAAGAGACACAAACTATAAAAGTGATATCAAGGGCGGGAAGGGAGGGCTGGCCAACTCGATCTATATGAGGGAAAAGGGCGGGAGGGGGAAAAATGAGATGGTCACGTGTGGCGTGAGAAGACCCGAGGGAAAATAGACAAAAATGAGAATGGGAAATGGGAAAAAGTGTTCAAACTGTGATTTATGTATGTTATAGTGATTTAATATTCATGTTAAGTGTATACATGTGAAACGAATACAGTATGGTGCATGGAAACCAATTAATACTTTCGGGTTACTTTTAATCCTCCTTGAAGGGTGGAGAGGTAATCTTTCCTGAGTTTCATTGACGTCATAGGTGTTCTCGAGCTGCCACACCCGAGATATTCCGCTCTGGGTGGTAACAAGGAGCTGCCCCGTGACGCCATGCTAAATAAAAAACTGACTTCACCTTTAGGCAAATGTAGCACTGACGTATCTTGGCTGAGGAAATACTTGTGCGAGTCAGTTTTATAATGACCGTGTTGATTACCAGTACATGAACAGCGGAGCACATCAGTACAGCGCGAGGTGACTTTCTCCCTCGAGCACTCTAGGATATGAATTATCAATTATTCATTCTGTGTTATAAGCGGCATTGGACCCAATAATTATATTCATTGTGAAATTAACTTCGATGTGTATTAAAACGCACTTATAATGCTCCTACATGTGAACTGGCAATGTTATAACCTAGAATTGTATTACTTAGTCACTTCAGTACATGAGAAAGTCAAAGCAGTGATTCGGTGATAGGTGATCTTGTGTAGTTTCTTAGCAGTACTCCATCTTCAACTCTGTCCCAGGAGTGGTGGCGCCTGCACCAGTATACGACCTAGCCAAGTTTTATCATGCTTGCTTTTGTTTGTTTACATGGTTGAGTTATTGGCAATGGATTTTTTACCGGCGCTTCGCTCAAAAAACTGCTTTCAGAGTGTGTTCACATATAAGCTTGCAATCTTAATCGCTTTGATAGTGTCACAGTTCAGCACGAGTATTTCATCAATGTAAAGAATTACTAACGCTGTTTCTTACCTGGAGGAGATTCACCCTCCCTTTTACTCCAGAAATCAAAAGTGAAATACTGGAGACAATATCACCTATATCAACAAACGGTGAAGTAACGCGGAACAAACAATACAATAAACCAGATTACTATTGTTGGTCAAGCCTTCAGGTGTGAGATAACACAACAAGGCAGGCGCTATCTGCTACGAGCTCGTTATGTTGGAATATTCGATTCTAATATTGTCCTTAAAATTCCAGAACTTCAGTAGCAATGCTATAAAGCGTGTAGGAACTATCCCGGGAATCTGGGATAACACAGGCAGCATCTCGACCACTGAGAGGGTACGAAGAGGAAGAGAAGCAGCAGGAAATGGAGATTGCGCGTGTTGGTGACCTTCAGGAAAAAATGTCACAATTACACAATACATTATCCGGTCATTTGAATATTTTTTTTTCCTCTATCACTCATTCCCATTTATCCCGGATACTTCCTTCACTTTTGTCATACTTCCATCTTTCCTCTTCCCTGCAGCCCAACACATTCCCATCCTCTTTCATTTCCTATATCTCCTTTATCCTTACATTTGAATTGAATTGTGTTTCTGGAAAAGGCATATTATCATTATCACCTTTACTTTCCACCTGTGAACACTGAGCAAGTATGAAAAGATATGCACAATAACCCTTTCAACGAACACTCACCCAAAGAACTAAGTACAAAAACAGAATAAAAATGGCTACACCAGAGAATAGTGAGTTACAAATTACACGTCACCCTCACCGCCAATGTGTTCCAATGACAAGTCCCATAATTTACTGACAGTCTCCTAACAAGGTCCAACTAGTAGCAACAGAGGTAGAAGTAACAATAAGTGGTAATAGTAGTAGTAGTAGTAGTAGTAGTAGTAGTAGTAGTAGTAGTAGTAGTAGTAGTAGTAGTAGTAGCAGCAGTAGCAGTAGTAGTAGTAACAGCAAAAGTAGTTAAATCTAAACGAGACTCGCCTACATGATTAGAGCCTAAGCATTATATATATCCATACTGAATCACCTCTTTTTAACAACACCAATGAAGGACATGCTTGAATAACATAACTACACGAGCAAGAAACCAGGAATAGCTGTAAGGCATTAACAAATCAAATACTCATGTGCTACAAATTAATGGATAACAATCGATGATTACATAATATAACACTACTAATTTCCCTCCAGCAACGCGTTCCATACATTAAATATCAAATGAGTCAAAAGCAGTTAAATAATAGTGATACTTCTATAATTAATTTTCATCTCCATCACTATTGCTCTCTCAGTGGACATGGAGAGTATTCAGCATTTGTTATTCTTCTCACTGAGTGTAAATGAGTTGTTATTTCCTTTAATTTCCACCGCATGACAAGAGACAAAGCATTCATTGTTGTCCTAATTAGATATGTTTATGTCACTCTATCGGAGCAAACAGATTCTCTCTCTCTCTCTCTCTCTCTCTCTCTCTCTCTCTCTCTCCCTCTCTCTCTCTCTCTCTCTCTCTCTCTCTCTCTCTCTCTTTACTTGTTCGGTAGTTGTAAACAGCAAGGAAAGCTGTGAATCGATACTGAATAATAAGTGCATTAAAGTAAGTAGAAGCAAGGTTAATAACACACACACACACACACACACACACACACACACACACACACACACAAACGGGTAAAGGACGTTGGTCATTTATCATATTCTCTTTCTAGTGTTCATTTATTAGTGTTGTTTGTGCCACACGAAAAATTTTAGCCTCAAAGCGACCCTCTAATGGGAGGCGGCGTGAATGCGATTGATTGCTCTGGTTCTACTGCCCTTATGGGACTCACTGCCTGCCTCTCTATCATCAATTTCCGCTCTCATATACTATTCCACCTCGAGATTACCGCTTCACTTCCTCCTCCTCCCCATTTTTTTGCTTATTTATTTATTTTTTTCGATTCTTTGTCGGTAACCTGGATTGATTTCCTCTTCTTGTTAAGTTATTAGGAGTGACTCGTTTTCAATTGTCTCATATTTCACTGTCACCTGTTCGCTACCTGGTCGTTTTCTATTTTATGATTCTCTCTCTCTCTCTCTCTCTCTCTCTCTCTCTCTCTCTCTCTCTCTCTATCTCTCCTATGTTATGTTATTGACGTTCATCTATTGGCATACATTTTCCTTGTTGAAACACTATGTACATTTGTAGTACTTCATATTTCACCTGCGCTATATCTTTTCCTATGATCACATTTTCTGTTCTGTATCTATTATCTGTAATGTTAATGGTGATAATCTGACTGAATTCTTCATTTCTCTTCCTATTAGTTAAGCCTTTATTTCAAATGTTTCATATTTCACCAGAACATAACATGGATTTATTTTCTCTTTTTTTTATATATATTTCCCATCTTTTGTAGGTTATATTATAAAAGTTCATACGTTTCTATTCATATTGTTTGTTGAATGTTTCATAAGCCTCCCACAGCCTTGTATCGGATCAAGGTCACACTTAAAGCACAGTCCTCTTATCATAAAAGGTCAAAGGTGGTCTCATGTTACAGTCAGCTATACTTATGACATTACATTCGTGCATTATTACTTGTCTGTAACTCTATTAGTCTTTTCATTGTGATTTATTTGATTTTGTCTGCAGTTTTGTTTGTTTGTTTGTTTATGAACGTTTTTTCTCGAAGTTCAACCATCTGATTCTTGTTTTACTTTTCTTCTTACTGTACGTCCTCCTCCTCGTCCTCGTCCTCCTCCTCCTCCTCCTTCTTCTCCTCCTCCTCTTCCTCCTTCTTCTTCTTCTCCTCCTCCTCCTCCTCCTCCTCCTCCTAGCCTAGTAAGGACCTCAGGGTCTACTGCTGTTTGTCCTCCTTTGTATTTCTTTGTATTCCTCCTCCTCCTCCTCCTCTTCCTCAACATCATCATCATCATCATCATCATCATCATCATCATCTTCTCTTCTTCTTCTTCTTCTTCTTCTTCTTCTTCTTCTTCTTCTTCTTCTTCTTCTTCTTCTTCTTCTTTTTCTTCTTCTTCTTCTTCTTCTTCTTCTTTCCCTTTTAATTTTTCTTCCGTTTTCTATTTCTTCTCTTCCTTCTTCCCTGTTCTTCGTCTACGGTATCAGAATTCTTCTTTGCTCAGATAGCGTCAATAAATAGGCTTGCTGCTACGTACATGTCATTTATAAGTGTTCTTTTGTATGTCTCTTCCTCTTAGTCCTCCTCTTCCTCCTCTTCTTCCTTCTATTCCTCGTGCTCTACTTTCACCTCCTCTGGACTTCCTCCTTCTCCCCCACTTCCTCTTCATCCTTCATCCTCTTTCTCTATAATATATTCAACATTATTCTCTCACTTTCCCTACTGATTTGCATGTTACAGAGGCAGGAGCAGCCGTGGAAACTCCTGTATTATTGTGTTAGTTTCCCAACCAACACCCTCCTCCCAACACACACAGAGGACTCAGTAATGACAGAGGTAGCATATGATTCAGAGGCATTAAATACGTAAAAATAATGCCAACACTTCCATCGGGTTGTGTTGGTGTGATAATTCTCTTTCCTGCATCTCCACTTCCCTTCTTATAAATGTTTTCATATAATATTCGTCCATTCATCTATTCACTGTTACATTCACATACTTGACTTGACCAGAATCAACCCACTATTCATCCCCCAATACACATCAGAGTTAAATTAAGCAATCCATATTCATAACAAAGCACTTTTCATTTTATTTACTAGTCCATTATTTCACTTGTCCTTGAAATGAGTAATGCTACGTTAGAAGAAAAATCCAGGTAAACACAGGTAAGAAACAATCAATTACTTATTTGTTCGTCCGTTCCTTTTTAGGCAGAAGAGAAAGCGAATGGAAGAAGGGAAATCCACAGAGAGAAAGTGTACAGGTGAGGAGAGACAGAACAGGCGGGAGATCACGAGAAGACAGATCAAGTTACACAGACAAGTAAGATTCTCAAAGTGTGAAGGAGACTGTATCTTTTTATCTCCACCTGTTCCTCCTCTTTTTCCTTTGATTTCTTTTCCCTTCACCTGTTTGGATTTTCATTCTTTTCTACTCTCTTCCTGTCTCACCTTTTTAAATGTTTTCGTCTTCACCTGTTGTACCTCCTTTTTATCTCACGTTTATTATGTTTCTCCTTCCATCCTTTCTTCTCCTATTCTTCTTTTTTGCCTCAAT
>CM035211.1:7880842-7893567 GCA_020233015.1 Callinectes sapidus | reverse complement strand
GTAAAAAGAAAGACATGTAAATAGAAAAGTGAAAAATAGAGTGAGTTAATGAGAAGGGAAGGGAAGGGAAGGGATGAGAGGGGAAGGGAAGGAAAGGGAAGGCAAGGGAAGGGAAGGGAAGGAAAGGAAAGGAAAGGAAAGGAAAGGAAAGGAAAGGAAAGGAAAGGAAAGGAAAGGAAAGGAAAGGGAAGGGAAGGGAAGGGATGAGAGGGAATGGACATAGCATAGACACCTACACACACACACACACACACACACACACACACACACACACACACACACACACACACACACACACGTACACTTCGTTTCCTCTTCCTGGTATCTTGGCCCTATTCTTCCCCCTTCTCTTCCCCTCCTCTTTCTCCTCCCTTCTCTTCCTCCTCCTTCTCCTCCTTCCCTATCCCTACATTACCCCCTCCTTCTTCTTCCACCTACACAGTCTCACCCAAAGTTGCTCGCCGCTCAACGTCCAAACACAGCCGAGGGGGAATAAAGCAGGGAAATGATGAGCCTCTAAACAAATAGCGCGTGGCAGTAAAAGTGATATTACCCCAGAATGGAAATCACACGTGGGGGGGGGAGAAAAAGCGAGAAGGGAGCGCAAAGGTAGGGCGAACAAAAAAAACAAAAAAAAGGAAGAAAAAGAAAGAAAAGGAGTAGTAGAAGGAGGAAGAAGAAGAAGAGGATAAGTGAACCCACATCCAATTAGGAACGCATTCACCTGTACTTCCCAAGCGCAGGTAAGTGCTCTGTCTGCGCCCATAAAGAACATTAAGTGACGCGATGGAGGAAGCTGAGAATGCGTAATGGCTGGCGTGCTTTGTAGAAACCGCATCAAAGAGAGAAAAGAGAGAAGAGAGAAGAGAGAGAGAGAGAGAGAGAGAGAGAGAGAGAGAGAGAGAGAGAGAGAGAGAGAGAGATAAACATGTGTAGTTGTAAGTGCGCGCGCGAGTAAGCAAATCAACGAGTGAGCGGCAGGGAAGGCGTGCGTCGGTGTGTCTGTGTGAGCGGCGGGCGGACAGCGGGGCGACACAGACTCCTCGGGACAACCTACCACCACAACGCGTGGAGCAACACTGAGGTGCCACGAGTGTGTGTCCCGCCAAGTCTATGCCACCCCCACCCCCACCCATCCTCTTCTCCCCTCCACCTCTCCTGTCCTCTGTGCCTTCCTCCTACCTCCCCTCACAACTTGCCTGGCCTGCCCGCCCGCCCGCCCCCCGACTCTCTCTCTCTCTCTCTCTCTCTCTCTCTCTCTCTCTCTCTCTCTCTCAATATCTTGTTTCAATCAGTCCGTCAGTTTTCGTGATCTGCCTTTCTCCTCCTTCTTTTCCTTCTTACCCACATTCTCTTACTCTTCCTCCTCCTCCTCCTCCTCCTCCTCCTCATCCTCCTGCCTGCTTCTGCTTCTGCTGCTGATGCTTCTGCTGCTGCTGCTCTTCCTTCTGTTCTTCTCCTGTTCTGGTCCTTGTTCCATCTTCCTTCCCTCGCCGCTCTCCTCCTTCGCACGCCCTTCAGTAATGGTAAATAATGCTAATAGAGGAATGCATGAGGAATCCTTGTCCTGAGCCGGATTATGCGCCGGGCCACTCATGCATGTCTACTTTTACGCCTCACTTTGTCTTGTGCTAAATGGAGTAGCTTCAGGTACCGGAATCTGACTTACTAATGCTACTAGAATCTCAGAAAATGTGCAGGTGCTCGTTCCTTCATCTTTCATTTACATATAAGAAGTAGCTGGAATATACTGCATACATCATGCGCCTGTAAATGGTATCAGTTCCTACTTTTCTTCCTTACTACTACCATAACTGACTAAAATGAGGCACTAGTCCTAGGCAAAATAAATTGATAGATAAAAAAGTGTATATATCGTGGAAATAGAAAGATTACATGCCTACATATACAGGACGTTTGTTAAAAGATGGATCCCACCCGATTTGCCTTGGCTATATTTTTGCAACCACACACCAACCATGAATGTGACTCACCGTTTGGAAAGGTTGTGAGGAACGTTTCAAACACCTTTCCATCAAATAGTAAGAATTTCACCCATGGTCACTGTGTGTTGTCAGATATATGGGATTTTTTTGTTTTTTTCCATTTGATGTAGCACACCTCACTATAGTTTCTTAATTACTTATGTTAATTGTTGTTATTGTTCTTACCTACTGCCTTAACTTATTACTGTGTGTGTGTGTGTGTGTGTGTGTGTGTGTGTGTGTGTGTGTGTGTGTGTGTGTGTGTTATATATACATATGTATATATGTATGAATGTACACACATACACACACACACACACACACACACACACACACACACACACACACACACACACACACACGTTGGCTCACCTGCCTCAGTCTTTATTTGCCTTCATCTTGATTTTCACCGTTGCATTTGCTTTGCTTGCAGCGAAATGCATTTATGTCTCCGCCAAGTAGTATCTCAGACATTTATATTTTGGTTCCCCTCGACGCCGGATCAAAGTGTGTTGTCATCTCCTTTAGAAATGGGACATTATTTTTACCGATATGCATTCCGAACCCCTTTACACGACATCATTACTGTTCTGCTTATATGGTATTCTTTTTTATTATATGCATTCCCTTTCATTTTTATACGAAGCTCTCTATCGATGTGCTTGCTGGTCCCTTCTACCCAGGACACTTAGTAATATGCGTTCCGATTCCACTAAAACGAGGAGACTCTTTGTATCAATATGTATTTTTATCCCTTCATTACGGCATCTTCTTTAATTGATATTCCTTCTGATCCATCTTATTTGGTATATATATACCCTTCATGTCGCTTTGCATTATGGGTCCCTTTACGTGGGAGACTTTCGTTGCGCCGCCGTTCATAATGATATAGTTGCAGGATACACAAGGACTGTAGCTAGAATTTTACTACAGTATATATGCCTTTCCTTCCTATAATTTGATATGTTACAATCGTGCAAAGGTCACGTTTAAAGGTAACACATGAGTGATGCACATAAGTTTTTGCACTTAGAGACGTCAGACTCGCATTATTTTTCTCCAATAAATGGGTCAGTGCAGTTTGTTGAGGGTTCGGTTGTGTTGTGCTGTCCTTTCAACGAGCACTACACGATCTCCTTTTTCCTGGTTCGTAACTCAATATCAATCTCAATAATCTCGGTAAAAATGATCAAATCATGTATTCCGAAGTATTGGTTACACTATCGTATGATGCAATTTATAGTGTATTGATAAAGCTAATGTATTTGTATCTAAATGTATATCTTCATGAAAACGTAGAATAAAAGCCATAAACCTAATATACCTGTTCATGTACGTATACGTTGGTACGTATTGAAATATTGATTATTCTACCCTAGAGTATGATCCATAGTGTATAGATAAAGCTTATGTATTTGCGTAAATATTACATATATACGTACCTTTGTGCAAGCGTCGGTAACCAGAGACAAATCCTGAGACAGACAGAGAAGGAAGAGGGAGGACAGGATGGCCAACCAACACACGAGACTGACAAAGGAAGACGCTGTCGTGTGATGCCAACAAATGACGCTTAAGATATTGACAGAGAACCGATGTGATTTTTTTATCCCTATCATAGACGTGTTTACATATATCTTCGCTGTGTGTGTGTGTGTGTGTGTGTGAGAGAGAGAGAGAGAGAGAGAGAGAGAGAGAGAGAGAGAGAGAGAGAGAGAGAGAGAGAGAGAGAGAGAGAGCGTGTGTGTGTGTGGTTTAATATAATTATTCATATAGATAATTTCTTGCATGGTCAAATTTCTTATTTCATTTTGATTTATTGCTGAAGCAGTGACTCGATTTTAACTTTCTTCCCTCTTTTAACTTATTTTCCTCAGTTTCCTCTCCTTCTTTCTTTCGATTTCGTTTTATTGTATTTCATTTTCTTTTTAATCCTTGCTCTCTGTTCGTGCTTTTTGTTTTTGTTTTTCTTTCCTCGCTTCTCATACGTACATATTAGGCTGGGATGCGGACAAAACTCTCAGATCACTCATGCTATACTTATGTAATGCACAAGATATTTGGCGCTTGTATTTTGTGGCTGATTCCAATTTACATATTGGCATTTCATTCAATTAAACACTAGTAAATGAATATATGAATAAATAAGTACCACAACTACTACTAGTACAACAACAACAACAACAACAACAACAACTATTACTACTACTACTACTACTACTACTACTACTACTACTACTACCACTACTGCCAGTATTATTTATAATGAATGTAGCAGTAGTAGTAGTAGTATTGTTAATAGTAATAATATGAACATTAATTACATTAATGATTATGACAATAAAGATGATAATAATAATAATAATAATAATAATAATAATAATAATAATAATAATAATAATAATAATAATAGTAATTAGAATAATTAAAGTAATAATAACTACTACTAATGATAATAATACTAATGATGATGATGATGGTGATGATAATAACAATAATAATAATAATAATAATAATAATAATAATTATTATTATTATTATTATTATTATTATGATAATAATAATAATAATAATAATAATAATAATAATAATAATAATAATAATAATATTGTACTGAACAGCACCACACTGCTTAGTCATTACTTAGTAGGTTCTTGTTACATCACATAATATCTACATCGCATGAAAAATACATAATGATGCAGATCGCGCTGGGAAATCACTGAACGCTAGATTTTTTTTTATTTCTCTGAAATTGCTTATTAGGGCAGAGTAAACTTGACATTGTTCATTGACTCAGAAATTCAATTCCTCACTCTACTCGGCACAACTTTCCAGACCAACATTTCCTCTTTTTCATTGACACCTAAATGTCTCTCTCCTCTTCTACCCTAATTAATGTATAGGATGGTTCTATGTCTCCCTAGTCTATAGGATGGTTCTACTCGTGAGTTAGCGTGGAATGAAAAGCTTTTTGTTTTATCAATTCCTCTTCCTTTTTCTCATCGTCGTTATGTTGTATGTCTTGCTATCTTTACCGTTATTTTCACGCTAACTCCATACTTTCTCACACATAGTGCGTTCGCTAAACAAAAAGTATTTTATGTCTCTCGTCACTATTCAGTCCTCGTTTGTAATGCAAAAATTAACCAATTATTCATTCCTTCCTTCTCTGCTTCTGTCATTTTTTTCTTCCCATGACTGGAACTTTTTCAAAATTGATGTTTCGAGACAAACTTTTCTTTCATCACTATATCTTACATCTCTATAGGAACAGACATTAAGTAGGCCTTTTGTGTATTCAAATGTATTGTATAACACTCTACTACATCTCATTAGATTTCATTTCCTACGTAAACATTTAATTACATTACATATTAGAATATTAGTTTGAATGACAGTCAAGGGGATTATATTACATTACATTATTCTTCACTACATTAATAACATCAATAAAAATGTATTAAATGTTTTACGAAACTGAGCTCTCCGTCTAACGTCATGAGCAAAATGCAGTCAGTCAGTCATTCAGGAAAAAGAGTCATTGAGTGGTGAGTCTCAAATAGAACCTGGGAGGAGGCACTTGACTTCCTCCTGACTTAGCAATATTCTCACCATCAATCAAATCTTTCAATAGATAATAGAAGAAAAAACTTCCATCGTGCTGCTATCTCATAAGAGACTTTGAATTTGCCTTCATATTTTCCATAATCATAAGAAAACACTGTATGTATTTTGTGTGTACATAAGAGATGGTTTCATGTACACACCTGATTAGATTATTGTCTGCTTACTCTGTTATGTGTACTTGCTGTGATGGAGCAACATTCCTTGTTTACTTCCTTTGTGTTCAGATTTTTCCCTCAGTGGTGTACCAGAAATATAGATTGTCAAAATATGTGAAATTATTAACGATTTTTGGAGCTTCCTTGATTTCATTTTCTTGGTTTCTCCATATTTTTCTTTGATAATTAGGTTCTGATATATTATCTTTGCTTTTAAGATCAAAGAATCAAGTTTTGCCAGAGAAAATAATATCTTCTTTTCTCATCAGTTCCTGTTGGGACATGAAGTTTAGCTAGATTACCATGTTTCTTACATTGTCTTTTTACGGTTCACAATATAGTATGCAACACACCAGAAATGAATGCAGCTTTCTTGACATCTGACCGTCATTATACACATAAGCATAATATTCCATGAACCTAACCACGTAATGTGTTTGTTTCTACGGTGGATCATGTATGTATGTATGAGTGGATATTCCATCAACCCATTTGCATATGATAAACAAAGTATGTGCTGGTGTGTGTGTGCGTGCGCGCGCGTTTGTGTGTGTGTGTGTGTGTGTGTGTGTGTGTGTGTGTGTGTGTGTGTGTGTGTGTGTGTGTGTGTGTGTGTATTTAGCTAGTTGTGTGTACGGGGTTCGAGCGGTGCTCATATCCTGTCTCCATATCTAAATTTATCCAATTCATTCTTGAATGTATGAATACTGTCAGCCAGTGTCTTCGCTCAATCCATTCCACACATCCACTGTTCTGTGAGGGTATATAACTGAACTTCATCTCCCGACCATTGGCTTTTTCCAATCTTTCTTGAATGTCCTTCTGTATGTGTTGTTTCATTTGTTACCATCGTCACTTGGTCCGTTCTGTCTATCATTTCTTTTCCTTTAACTATTCTATACATCATTATTAGATCACCTCTTTCTCTTCTATTTCGCCGTGTCAATAACCCCATTTCCTTCAATCTGTCTTCATATTCCAAGTCTCTCAACTCTGGTACCATTTTTGTGGCTGTTCTGATGTATTTCTTCATATGTGGAGACCACACCACAGCTCCATATTCTAAGCTAGGCCGTACCAATGCAGGTCACTATTTTATTCATCATTTCCTTGTCGTGTGTGTGTGTGTGTGTGTGTCTGTCTGTGTATGTATGTTTCCCTGCCTACTCGCGCGCAACCCCTAATGACCAGCTAATACATTATAAACCAAGCAGTAATCACGGAAGCAGCGGCCAATGTAGCCGGTGAAACAAGAGTGCCCAGTGTCCCGGATCATCGCCTAATAGCACATCCTTTGGCGACTGCATCCACCAATCACAGGGCGGCCTTTCCCCTTCTTTCCCCCATCTGTGTGTTCATTGGCCCTGAGGGAGACGTGACCAGCCAATTACGAGAGACCGCTGTTTGTTGACCAATCAAGCGAGTTAAAATTTTGGTCTCTTAAATAATAGCGCGGGGAGAGAGAGAGAGAGAGAGAGAGAGAGAGAGAGAGAGAGAGAGAGAGAGAGAGAGAGAGAGAGAGAGAGAGAGAGAGATGAGGAGAATCCGTTCCCTCATGAAAAGTGAAAGGAAGTTACTTTGCATTCATACATCTGTGTCTGCCTGTGTGTGTGTGTGTGTGTGTGTGTGTGTGTGTGTGTGTGTGTGTGTTGTGTGTGTGTGTGTGTGTGTGTGTGTGTGTGTGAGTTGGTTAGCCAACCAGAAATTGAGTCTTAGTCAAGTAGCTTAGAATGTGTGATTAGACTCATCATTGCCGCTACACACACACACACACACACACACACACACACACACACACACACACACACAGTATCACCACTTCCCTCGTCTAAAAGCTCTTACAGAAATCCTTTCCCTTACACACACACACACACACACACACACACACACAGTTATCACCTCAAAACGGTTCCTTTCAGCACCATCTTAGAGACCAGCTGGACGATCCATCTCTTCAAGGGCAGTTAAGACCCATTGCCGTGTGTGTGTGTGTGTGTGTGTGTGTGTGTGTGTGTGTGTGTGTGTGTGTGTTGAAACCTTCCTTTACAAACGCTAGGAATTGAATGTCACACTACCACCACTACCATTACCACCACCACCACTACCACCATCATCATCATCAAATAGGGTAAGATAGAGAGAGAGAGAGAGAGAGATAGAGAGAGAGAGAGAGAGAGAATTTACCGCCCATTCAGTGTTGCGTCTCGTCAATTAAGTGAATAACGCACAATGAATAATAATAATAGCAGCTTTATATGCTGGCCTCCTTTTGATATTCCCCTCCTTCGTCCTCCCCTTTCTCCTTTCTCTTTCACCCTTTTTTTCTTTTCTTTCCTTTTGTTCTTCTCTTCTTGTGTAGTCATATATATATATATATATATATAGATAATAATATATATATATATCTCTATATGATGATATATAAGTATATAATATATATACACACACCACACACACCACACCACACACACACACACACACACACACACACATATGCATACAGTACCCGACAAAATAGTACTGTACTCGGATCGGCTAAGTGCACTAATATGTCTAAAGCAAAACCCTGCTATATTTGTATATATGTTGGAGAAACGTAATAGTGTGACTACAGCTTCGTCATCACATGATGGATGAAGCTTTCTATGAAAGAACCAATAATAGTTCAGTCCTTCTCTGTCTTTGGTGAGAAATAAATGACATACCTTCCCACTCCAAGTAGGCGCGCCACTTTTCGTATTTTATATTGTTTCTGAGTTAAGTATGGCGAAGGACACTCATTTTACGTCCCAAGCTATTGCAAACAAAGTGGTACTACATGCAGTAGGCCACTAAATCAAGGAAATAGTGAATTTAATAAGTGTTGGTCGCACATCAGTGTGGGCGGTGGCTTGCCTTGATTCATCCATTCACGATTTTCACAGATACCTCCTCAAACACTATGCCGTTGTCCTTTTTTATTTTTTCTTGCTGTGATACGAGGATTTTTCTCCAGTTTTCTTTTGACAATGATGTCAGCACGCATATCAATCTTTTTGTTGTATTCAAGCTTATGCTTGTATGTGGAAGTATCATTGCTACCTTTAACATTAAACTCTGCAACTTTTTCAGTGATGTGTGACTAACGCTCGTAAATCCATTATTTCCTTAGTTTGTTGGCCTACTGTATGTAGTGCCACTATCTGTGCAATAGTTCAGACGTAAAATGAGTGTTGTTACCAATATTTACCTCAGAAACATTGTAAATCAAGCGAAAAGTGAGCGCGCCTAAATGGAGGGGCAAGGTCTATAATCTGTCTCACGCCAAAGCCAGAGGCAGCTTGATCTGTTATTGGTTCTTTCATACTAAACTCCACCCACCATGTGACGTAGCTGTAGTCGCATTATCACGTTTAAGGATGGGGGAAGACTTTTATACATACAACACGCCTTGATTTTTGCATCTACACTGATGTGAATCAATAGTTTGAATGATTTCGCAAGTGATTTTAGAAATGCACCAATTTATATAGAAAAAGAGGGAGAGGAAGAGAGAGAGAGAGAGAGAGAGAGAGAGAGAGAGAGAGAGAGAGAGAGAGAGAGAAGGGGGGCGGAGAATGACTAAGATAAATAGAGGTAAAGAAGAGGCTAAGAATAGATAAAAAGAGAAAATGAACGAGGATATGAAGGCAGAATGGAAGCAGAATGCAGGAGGAGATAAAGATAAAGTCAGGAAGAAAGGAAATGAAATATAGGGAGGAGAGCTGCGTGTAACGACAAAAATGTGTAAAGACGAAGGGAGATTGAGGAAAGAAGGAAAGAGGAATAACAAACAAAGGAAAATAAACTGCAGGGAGAGACAAAATTATGAAATTAAAAGAAAGGAAAATAACAGAATAAGAAAATAAAAACATAAGAAAATGAGGGGAAGCTGCGAAAGACCGTTAGACCTATTCGTGGCAGTCCCTGTGTGTACACCTCTGCCCATTTCCACCTATTATCGTCATCCATAAACCTATCCAATCTTCTTTTCCACCTATCATTCTCTGGAAATGTACGAAAGATGAAGAATTAAAAGAAAAGAAGAAGTAGAGAACAAATAAAAGCACGGGCAAAGAAGACAAGGAGAAAGAAAATGTTTTGAGAGGAATGATTGCTTGCTAAATGTTAAGAAAAATAGATAAGAAGAGGAAAATGTTTTTATTTTTCCATGTAGAAGGGGTACTAGTCAAAGGACAACAAAAATTGCAATTAGAAATGTCTCACAGAATAAATCAAAAGCGTTAGTTAAAATCACGGCATAAGTGTCTTGAAACCTCTTCCTGCAATGAGGCCAAGTCATAGGAAGGTGGAAATACTGAGGCAGAAAGGGACTCCTAAATTGTAATAGAGAACTGGATGAATGATTGAGAATACTAGTCAACTCTTGCATTAGATAGGTGAACAGAATAGGAGTGAAGGAGAGAAGATTTTTTTTACAGTTAGCAAAATAAAAATAAAAAAAAACGTAGTTGATGTAAAAATAGCAGTAGAGGACAGCAAGAGACACAACATTGCGTTGATGATAACGAAGATGAAGGCAGTTAGAGAAGAGGAGTTGGTATGACAAAATTCTTCTGATTCCACCCAGTCGTAAAAGAACAGGTGGAATGAGAGGGAGGAAAGGGGTAAAATAACGAAGGAAAACAAAAGAAAACTGTGAGAAAAAGGAAAAAATGAGAAATTGAAAAAGAAAAGATTAACATGAATAGCTCAGAATTAAGAAAGAAAGCAAGAAAGAGTGAGAAAATGAAAATCAGTCAAAGAGGATATGGAAAGGAAAGGAAGACAACGATAAGTCAAATTTACAACAGAAAAAAAATGTAAATGGAAAATATAAAGCCAGGAGGAGGAGGAAGAGAGAGAAAAAAAACAAGAATAGGTCAAAATTCAAGAAAAATATAAAGATAAAAGAAAAAAGTAGAAAAGATCAGGATAAAAAGACTAAGCAACAATTTCACGAGTCACAAAAAATAAGAAAACAATTAAACGAAAACTGAACCACAGAAAAAAAAAACGAAGATTAAAACGCAGGAAAGAAGAAGAACCACTTACTCGAAAAAAGGAAGACTGAGTAAAATAAGAAAAAAAGAACTAGGAAGGTTAGGAAAGGAAGTTTAGGGTAAAGGAACGGGTCAATAGTTGTGACATCAATTCGTAAGATGGAGAGGAAGGTCAGGTTAAGTTGGGTTAAGTTGGCCTCTGAAAGGAGAAGAAGGTTACAAACGATTCTTAATACCATATCATAATCGTGAGGGCGAGGAAGAGGAGAAGAGAAGGGAGGAAGACAGGAAGAAAAAAGAGGGAACAAGAAGAAAGGACTAGTGTGGATAGAGAGACAAAAGAATAAGGGAAAAATAGGAAGAGAAAAAAAGAGGACTCGCATAAAAAGGAAGAAAGGATAAAGGGAAAAGAGGGAAGAGAAAAAAAGAAGGAAAAAGGAGATAAATTGTCATGTAGGTAGAAAAAAAAGAGAAATAAGGGGAGAAAAAGGAGACGAATGAAAGGAAAAATGATCATGTGGAAAGAGAAGATATATAGAGAAACGGAGGGGAAAGGAGAGGGAAGAGAAAGGAAGAGAGCATTCTTTTGGAAAGAGAAGGAAGAAGAAAAATTGTAAAGGAAAAAGGAGAGAAGAATTATCGAATGGAAAAAAGGGAGGTGGAAGGAAGGAAGGGAAAGAAAGAATAAAAGAAGAATGGAAAATTTTCTGTGAATGTCGGAAAAATGGGAAGTAAAGAGGAAAAAGGAAGGGAATTAGAAGGAAGAATAAGATTATAAAGAAACGAAGAAAAAGAAAAAGGAGAAAGAATAAGAGAGAAGAGAAAAAGATAGGGAAAACAATTAGCGCATAGAAAATAAAAGGAAAGAAAAGAATTACCGGAGAAGAAAGAGGAATAGAAGGAAAGAAGGAAAGAAAGGAGGAAAAGTGAGAGGGAGAGAGTTGAGGGAGAGAAAGAGAGAAAGAAAGAGAAAAGAAGGAAAGAAGGAAGAAATGGAGAGAGGGAGGGAGGTAGGTAGGAAAGGAAGGAAGAAGAAAGAAAAGAAGGAAGGAAGGACGGAAGGAAAAAAGGAAGGAAAAAATTAAAGAAAAAGAAATAATTAGATGACAAAACCAAAACAGATGAAAGAAAGAGGAAATAAAAAAGTGGAAGACAGAGAAGGTCAAAGAGATAGAAAAGCTGAAGAAGTTCATATGAAAAAGAGGATGGAAAATGAGAAATATACTAGACACGAATTCTACATAGATAGAAAAATAGCAAGAGAAAGGTACAAAAGAAGAAGAAGAAGAAGGAAAGGTGGTATAACAAAAAAGACGGGAAGTTAATCAGAGAGATTACAAGGAGAAAGTGACAAGGCAAAGAGATTCAATAAATATGATAAAAGAAAAAGAAAAAAACGAAGTGAAGGAGGAAGAGGAAGTAATGAGAGAGAATCGAGAAATTAAGAAAAAAAAGTTATGTGGAATAATAAAAGGTGAAGGGATGAAAGAAAGACCCACGAGAGAAAAAAATATCTAGAAAGAAAATAAGTAAGAAAAACAAAATGTGAGAAAAATAATCATAATTGTTTTAAAGAATAAGAAGAAAAAGAGAAAAAAAGAAGAAAAGAAAAGGAACAAAAACTAGAACAAGAACATGAAAAGAACAAGAACAAGAACAAGGAGGAGGAGGAGGAGGAGGAGGAGGAGGAGGGGAAAAAAGACCATGCCAGCAACAACAACAACGACAACAGCAACAACAACCACAAAAACAAAATGCAAAACCAATATGTAGTAAGCCTGTCTTGACGTCTCTTTTAGGAATATAGGCCTTGGAAACTGTAATCAGATTGAAACCCATTCCCATAACGTGATTAAGAGAGAGAGAGAGAGAGAGAGAGAGAGAGAGAGAGAGAGAGAGAGAGAGAGAGAGAGAGAGAGAGAGAGAGAGAGAGA
>CM035211.1:7792990-7811275 GCA_020233015.1 Callinectes sapidus | reverse complement strand
GGTAAAAATTAATAAAAGTATCAACAACAACAAAAAATACAACAGTAATCATCATTCTTAACAAAAGCAATGTCATTTTCATCATTATCATCACCAACAATAAAACCACCACCACCACCACCACCACCAACAACAACAACAACAACAACAACAACAATAACAACGCCTTCATTATCATCATCATCATCATCGTCAACGAAAGCAATGTCTTTATCATCATTGTCATCACCACACCATCACCAACACCACCACCACCATCACTTCCATCATCACAATAATCGCCATAATCACAATTGATAGATCTTTTTTTCTGCAATTGACTTTTTTACTGTTTTTTTTATATTATTTCTATATATGAAGTCCTTTTATAGTGATCATTTTTCTATAGGAATACGCACCTTCTTCTTTTCTCCATTTCTCAGAACCACAACTACCACCACCACCACCACCACCCCCACCACCACCACTATCCATGTACGGCTTCAAGGAAAACTTTTAAACATTTACATACTAACACAATAGAATTAACAAGGACATCTATAACACCCACGCTTGATTGATAAGTCAGTGAAAGAATAAATAGAGTATTTCGATATAGAAAAAAATGAGATGTGAATAATAGATGAACATAGATAAATCACGTACGAGTTACAGATCTTTCATTACGAGCTTAGCAACAAAATATCACTACCCATATCCCTCTTCTGTCTGCCTCGGTAAAGGAAGAGTCGCTGAGTGTATTCATTCTGTTCCTTTCACTGGCAAATCATGAACTCTCTGACCGTCCCTGTCTTCATCTGTTTTTCCTTCCCTTCTATGACTTTACGTGTCTCATGAAAGAAATATCACGATGAATGTGCAACTACGCTGCCCCGTGATTCAGAATTTCCTGTTTTGCTTCCTGTTTCCTGGGGTTTGTTTGTTTTTTTTTTTCTTTTTCTTCTTTTTCTTTTTCTCTTTTTTTTCTCTTTTTTTACTGGTTTCAGGACTTTCTACCCCTCTTTTTCTCTCCCTGGTTGGTGTCCATCATATGTTGAAATAATAGTAATAATAATAACATTAATAATAAAATTAGTAATGATGATGATGACAATAATAATAATAATAATAATAATAATAATAATAATAATAATAATAATAATAATAATAATAATAAAAATAATAATAATAATAATAATAATGATAATAATAATAATAATAATAACAACAACAACAACAATGATAATAGGAATACCAATGATGATAACAATAACAATAATAATAAGCAGCAGCAACGAAAAACAACAACAAAAGCAACAACAACAACAACAACAACAACAACAACAACAACATCAACAACAACAACAACAACAACAACAGGATATACACGTATAGCCTCGGCCACCTGCTGTAATTAACGACAGTCACCTCTTTCCAGCCACCTTAAAGGGATGTTCCTAAGGCGATTCCTCAATATCATCAACACAACACTACCTGAAAAACACCAAAAATTAAGAACAAATAAAGAAAAAAACACGTAACGTACTAAATAAAGGCCTGGGGAGAGAGAGAGAGAGAGAGAGAGAGAGAGAGAGAGAGAGAGAGAGAGAGAGACACCAGGATGTCCTCCCAGCAGGTGAAGTGGACCGCCTACGCCTGGCTTCGGACACACTTGCCTGATAGTGACAGTAACGCGGGATGACGAAGAAAATGGAAATGCCTGATAGTGATGCTCCCATGAAGTGCCGAGACTGTAATAGTGCGCTTGACAGTGGCAGTGTTAGAAAGTGAAATAGAGTGCATGACAGTGACAGTGATCGTGACAGTGAGTGAAGTGATGTAATAGTGCGTTTGACAGTGACAGGGTGACGTGGGAGGTGAGAGTGAGTAATGGTGATAGACCAGTGACTCCCTCGTTCACAAAGCCATACTGTGGAGCAACTTTTAAATGAGACACACAGGATTGGAGCTTAAGAACACAGCTCCCTTCTGAAAAGTAATGGAATCCCCTTTTTTTGAATAAGAGAGAGAGAGAGAGAGAGAGAGAGAGAGAGAGAGAGAGAGAGAGAGAGAGAGAGAGAGAGAGAGAGAGAGAGAGAGACGAGAGAGAGAGAGAGAGAGAGAGAGAGAGAGAGAGAGAGAGAGAGAGAGAGAGAGAGATTACCATCACATTACTTAAGTGACGATCATACACAGAATTTCCCCGTCATAATATACTTGATGTCAGCAGCTTAAAAGCAACAATCTTGGATAATGACACGGGAAACCAAAACGAACGCACTCAATTTACCTCATGAGAACTGTGGAAGTTAACCCGTTTTGCAATTCCAACCCTGAATAGCTCAATAGGAAATTATACCTTCATTAAGGCAGCAAACAGAATAGAGAAGACATTTGTCCCTGTCTTTTCGCTAGTTCTTTCTGTACTATAAGAGGATTGGCAAATTTGTGGGCTTCTTCAATTATTTCTTTTTTCCTTTTACTTTCGACCATCTTCCCCCTTTTACTCGTACATTAAAAAATCCGATACGATGTGAACCCAAATTAAAAACACTTGTCTCGTCTCAACATTTACAGAACGTAAGCTGAGGAGACTGATGCAATATTCAGTGAGTCAGAGGTCACATACGTATTCCGCGGGCGGTGCTGTTGCAACAAGAGGGTCAGAGGTCTCTTCATAAATAATTTGTTGCCTTGGCTAACTCAGAGAAGTGGTTTATCCGGCAAGACTTTGAAGTCAAGGAAGTCAGTAAGGTTTTTTGGTGAGATAATTATTCTTGTGTTGGTGAGCCTACAGCTGTTTTCCTCCCTTACTCCTTCCCTCCCTCACTTCCATCTTCCCTTTCTCTCCTTTCTCCAAGATTCACGTAACACTCTATGGGCTGCCTTGTTAAACATTTAAGCATCTCACCTCTCTTTCACAACACATTTGATAAAATCTAGTGGAAGTTTTCAATAATGGATTCATAATTCAGGTGATAATGTAACAACAATACGAATTTAAGAACGCCTATGACAACCAGCCTCATCATCTCTGTGGCTTTTAAAACAATAATGAAGGAGATAAACATTCAAGACACAAGCCGATGAAACTGACTCTTCTCTTCCATCTCTTTTCCTCACTTACTGACCACGCTTCCGCCACCGCCCTCCCCCCCTCCCCCCTTCCATCACTGCTCACTTCATCACAACGGCCACGGGTCTATTAGTATAGAATGGACTTCTTATGTCAAACTTTACCCGTGACATGTGATTTTGGTGTGTATTCCTTAACGCTTCATTCTCACACATGGGCAGCTTTGAGAAATTGTTAGTGCTCTCTCTCTCTCTCTCTCTCTATATATACTCTCTCTCTCTCTCTCTCTCTCTCTCTCTCTCTCTCTCTCTCTCTCTCTCTCTCTCTCTCTCTCTCTCTCTCTCTCTCATTATTTTTTTTTCCTGCATTCGCTTGAAGATTGGCTTACATGTTACGCTTTCATCATAGGAACTGATACTATATCCTGTGACAATTTTATTCCCAATGATCCTGCAGGGGCCGGACTGGTGGCTGCAACTTTTATAACACTACAAAAAAAGGCACTTTCATATACCACCATTTATTATTTCTCCCAGTGATGGCATCAGTCAAGGGTTCACTGGTATGTTGCAGGTTTATTGTGAGAACAGAAACGTTTTCCTGGAGTGTGTTGTTTTCTGAGGGTGAAATACTTGTACTGAAAGAGTTCTGTCAAGATTTCTGGATCGGATTTGCCACGATACTTTACGAGTTATTTCTGTTTGCTCATTTATTTTTTAGTCTGTGTTTTATTACTTCTCATGACACGTGTCTGGAATATCGTTCCATCTTGTTGTTCTTGTTGCTGCTGCTGTCGTTACTGTTGCTGTTGCTATTTTTGTGCCCTTGTTCTTGTTGCTTTTCATTTCGGAAAATTTTCATAATTTCTTACAGAACGCATATGCTGTCAAGTGTCACTGATAAATCTTGTTCTTGTGACTTCCCTTGCCGATCACCTCCACTATAGTCTTATATATTTCTGTTGTTCTGCTCCTGAGGTCCAATGTGGTACAATGGAACCTCAAGTCTCTTGGTGGCCGAAGGAAGGCACCGTCCTAGTCCTAATGAAATACAAAAAATAAATCGTTTTGCTCCTGGTATTTCAATTACTTCTTATGACGCTGGTTATATATCACACATACTACAGATGTTTTTACTGCCTCTTGTGACACACACACCTCCAACTGTAATCCTGATGGAGCATTTCGTGTTGAAGTAATTATATAGTTTAAACATTTTTTGCACATACTGTGATTGTTTTCTTCTCCTCCGGTTTCTTTTTCTTTCACTATTGACATTTTACTTTGTAAATCAATTTTCTCTCTCCCAACACCTTTTCTTTCTTTTTTCATAATCGCTACCTATTTTCTCTTACTTTTCCATTTATTTTATCAATTCCCAAATGGCGGTGTTTTTTAAACTTATTTTTGCCTTTTCATCAAACAACTGTGAACAATTTTATAGACAAACATTTTAGTAAGGTTTTCTCTTTAAATTTCTATTTTCTCCCTTCCCGCAGATGGCGTGTTGGACAGGGACGATGTAGAGTGTAGAAAACGACTTCAGCTGAGACGACAATTATAACGACCGAACTTAACCACCTTCAACAAACTCACCACATCATACTCGTGCAGGACTACTACGGTGCATCTCTTTCTACTACCACCATTACCTCCACAATAACCTCTAGCCAACCTACCGTATCTTAATTGTGCAAGAATACAGTGCATCTCTCTTCCACCGCCGCCACCACCACCACCATCACCACCACCTTTCTGAGCTAGAAATATCCGATAGCGCTCTTGTACTTAATGAGAGCGTGCTACACTTTCATCTCCTCAAAGAATTGGTGCTTTTTTCCCCCACAAGTGCCAGAGGAGTAACAAGTAATAATGGCTTTTCCGAGGAGAGAAAAACGTGGACTCTTTACAAGTATTACGTATTGTGTATTATATATTGAGGCAACATTTCTAATCACCATGCTGATTTTTATTTTTTTATCATCTTTCTATTTTTTGGAACAGTCGAAGAATGTGGTATTCTTTGTGTCAGACTACATTTCATATTCATTTGTATCTACATATTTATACGCTTATTTATTCATCTGGCTGGTTATTCAACTGATTTTGTGAGGAAGTTGTAAATTCTGTATAGCTTTGTGCTTACTGTTTATTTTGTTTATTCGTCCATCTGTTTAGTCATTTATCTGTACCTATTTTCTCATCAGGTGTTTTGATCTTTCTCTTAACTTATCCAATTAATTGATCAAGTCACTCCCTTGTCTGTCAAAACATTGGTCTGACTCTGTAAGAGGTAAAGAAACTGCTGGCCAATGTATGCAGTATCATTAAGCATCATGTGTTATTTATCAGTCCATCTCTTTACTGATACACGTCCTAAGAGTAACAGCAAGAGTCCAAGTGAATGTGAAGTGATATCAGAGTACATCTACTTCAAACCTTCATGCTAGTGATGTTTTGAATCCAGTATATCAACAGTTTCATTTCAGAATTAACAATATTTTTTTTCATCATTTTTCCCAAGTCAAAGAGAGAAACAACCATCACAATCATCCTCTGGTTTAGCAAAGTTCTATCGACCCAGAGCAAGAAAGATAAAACGTACTGACTATAACTGAGGAAGATGTCTTCTCTATGACTTTATTTAATTCCCTTTTTCATCTGTAACTTAAAAGAGAGAAATGAGAGAAGGCACTTTACATAACAATCATCCCCTAATCCAGTGTGTTCTTGAGTGTTTCACGGGAAAACGACAGAAAGAGAGAGAGGGAGCAACGTTGTAAATAAGTAAGGAACGTGTCTGTTTTAAGTCTCGTCTCTGCGTGAAGGAAGGTAGTGCAAGGGACACTGTGCCCTTGTTACCCTTGCCTATATCTCCCACTAACAAGGACATTTTCCGCCGCCCGAGATGCCCTGAGGCGGCGTCGGAGCTGAGTTACCTGCACGGGCCCCGCAGGCAACTCTCCTGAGCTGTGGAGGGAAAGGGAGGAGTGCGTAAGGTAATATTTGGATGACGCAACTCACATCCATAGGCTGGCAAGGTGAAGGACGTGTGTACTGTACCTCCCTCCCATCCCTCACCCTCCACCGCCACCGCCACGCCCTCCCTCGGGAACCGGTGGAAGCAAGGAAGGATAATTACGTACAGCAAGGCATCATCGCAGACTATACATACAACGCCCACCACTAGATCAAGTTAACCTGTATACATGATCAGGTATTACTCGTAGAGCTGTGGTGGTTCCTGTTCTGCATACGAAATACAGAATTTGATGCTCTAGTGTTAAGTCAGTCTTGTTTACTAACTCCCTATGATTTCTTTCCCTCCAATCCCAATGCTGAGCCTGTCTTCCTCATTGTTTTCTTTCTTTTTTATGTGTGTATATGGATATATTTACCTGTACTTATATCCCGGCCTTCACCTGTGACTCGCCCATAACACAGTAAAGTTTCCAGTTGCATTCGTGAGTTTCTGTTACTATCGCATGGAGAGGGAGAGAGAGAGAGAGAGAGAGAGAGAGAGAGAGAGAGAGAGAGAGAGAGAGTGAGTGAGTATGCAGTGGATCATTTTCAGGTAAGCTTAATAGACGCGAACTTGCTTGTATCTCAGCGGGCCTTTAGTCACAATATATTTTGCCCTCGGCCGATTTTCCCCATTACATAACAAAGAAAATGAACCTCATGTAATCTGATCCATTCCAATAAACCTACACTAAAATCTAACTTAACCTTGTCCCTCCCTTTGAAGCCTACAAGTGCCTCCACCTATATTGTACGCACACCACATTAAGATATCAATACAAACAAGAGTAGTCCTTTGTTACTCTTTCATTTTTCGTAGCTCCATCTAATTTTGTAGCTGGTGCATAACGTATTCATATGAAGCCACTTTTGAAGTTCTCTTGAATAAACGTGTTGGAGAGTCAAAAGTAGAAGTTCCGACTATTGGTTACATTTGGCGCTGGTCAGACTCCATATGAATCGTGTTCTGAGTGAGAGCGAGTGAATGCAAGTGTGAAGTTGAATGTAAAGTAAGCGTGATTTGGGATTAATAGAGTGAGTGTAGTTGTTAATAAAAAGATACAATGAAGAATAAGCTAGAGGTAAACAGTTTTCTTTCTTATCTTTGTTCTTCATTTCCGAGTGAATATGTTGCCGTAGCGTGCAAAAACAAGAAAGGAAGAGGAAGAAGAGGAACGATTTATATGAACATAAAGGTAATAGTCTCTCTCTCTCTCTCTCTCTCTCTCTCTCTCTCTCTCTCTCTCTCTCTCTCTCTCTCTCTCTCTCTCTCTCTCTCTCTCTCTCTCTCTCTCTCTCTCTCTCTCTCTCTCTCTCTCTCTCTCGTTTGTTTTTTGTTTAAACTTATCAGTGGCTGTTGGTTGGGATCTATGAGTGCAAACATCCAATCTCTCCACGGATCGCAAAACTAAAAGAAATCCATTCATTATAAAAGTTATCTAAAACAAACATGAAAGCAACTCTGGAAATTCTTCGTGTGACAGTGTTGAGCAGAGATATCGCACAAGCACCTACCAGGCTGTTTGTACGATATAATATATATATATATATATATATATATATATATATATATATATATATATATATATATATATATATATATATAATCACAGTATAAACGAAAACAGCTCTCAAGTTAGGTGGAGTCGACTGAACCTAAGTTCGTTCTACAATGGAATCACTTCAAATTAGGTTCATTGTACTACGGAGTCATTTCAAACGGGTGGGGAGTCGTCTGAAACTTATTTCAAGTGAAGGGGCGTCGAATGAACCTAGTTTCATCTGTTTAGACTAGTCTTCTGAAACAGGGAACAATTTGTAACGGCCACACCGGTATGACGAACCTGCCTTCACGTCTCCAGATCAGTGCGAGCCTGCCGAGGTGGCTGAGGAAAACAGCGCTGCACAGGACGCCCAGACTAAAGCACTGGACAGGACTCCGAAGTTTACAGCGTCATGCAGGAAGCGGACAGTAGTGGAGCTGCAGCGCGTATGAACAGCTGCAGCGCGCATGAATAGCTGCAGCAATCACCGCAGATGTGTCCCTCGGAAGCTGGCGCCAGCTACGAGTGGTGGCGGACCGCGGTGTTCGGGGAACTAGCCCGTCCCCAGGCTACGAGTCTCACAGCACAGGAGAGGACAAGAATAGTGACAGCGCCGCATAGGACACCACGCCACACAGCATGGCAGGGGACGCCGACGCTGAAACAGAGAGCGAAGCCGACACCATCACGAATGACAGCGACACCAGCAAGGACACACCACAATAGCCCTCGCCTCGCCTCGAGCGTAGTGAGTCCGACGCCTCCCACGGAAGTGTACAGCTATCTATTTTCCTTCCTGCCTCTCACATTACTCCGAGCAAAAAGGAGGGAGGACCCAGAGCAGCTGGAGGTCGTCAGACAGCGTCCATAATGCGAGCAGCACGAAAAGGGCAGCGAAGGGTCCCTCTGGTCACCGCAAGTCATTCCTTGTACAGGTCATCGCTCGCTACACTTGACTGTGGACTCGTGTTCGGCAAGAAATGAGGCAACACTCACTGACTTCACTTCATATCACTTATATTATCTTTGTTACCTCACCATCTTTATTGTCGTTACTGTCTTGACACTAATTACTCACCTACTAACGCCTTAACTATATTATATTTACGATCTTACCGTTTTCCCCTCCATTACTATCTATAAATAAAAGCTGCGACACGAAGAAAAGAAATAGCTTTCTCTGGGAAGAACTACAGGTTATATAATAAAAGCTAAGATAGAATGACAGACTAAAAACTTCCCGTGCGACGGTCTGAATTACATTACCAACCACTTTTAGGGGAAAAACACGAAGAACCCAATAACACGCCCCACCCCCCTTCCTCTATCTCTCTCTCTCTCTCTCTCTCTCTCTCTCGCTCTGATACTTTCCAACTCTTTTAAAAGCGTTATCATGGTCATTTAACAATTTCTAGCACAGTGACAAGCGAGATTCATTAAAAAGCAGAGTCTAGTCGAAATGGTTTTTATTTTTCTACTATATCTCGCTTTTTCTCATTTTTTTGTCATCGTACACACAATTTTCATGTTGAATCATTACTATTGCATTTTTAACGACTCATGTTTTGCCTACGCCTCTAAAATGTATGTTATTCGACGCCAGTGATCTCATATTAGCAGATTTTCCAACAGATCAAGAGAAAATGAATGTTAATTTGCTGGGAAAAATCTGCATTTCACAATAACAACGAAAGAATTATAAAATCCAGTCTAATGAAAAATATTTAGAGCTTCACGTATACTCTAATAAATGTCTTTAATGGGTTTTGATATATATAGTTGGCACCGCTGCTTGGCACAACAACTCTTTATCTCAACTCCATGAAAGGTCCATCCACAGCACCGCATGTCACCTTATCCACAGCAACACTTGCCGCCAACCACTCATCACAACTCCCCGCACCAACACACTCGCCACACACAGCGCCACTACACCTCCACGCGCTGCCATGATGACATACAAGGGTCACGTTAGCTTGCACTCACAGTAATAATCCAGCAGCTAATTGTGAGGAGGATTTTAAAAGATTACAGCACATCTCTGAGAGTACAAAGAGAAACTACTTGAGTACGCGAGAATCTGTAACGGTGGATTTTAAACTCACTAGTATAGTCTCTCGTCTTTTTTATGTACCATTACTTTCCATACATATTCCTCAGATTTAAGCACAAATTGATATTTCATTTTTTTTATTCATAGTGTTATCATTATAGGTATTAGTGAGCATGTAAGCTGTCTGAAGAACGGGAAAGTATGATGTATGTTGTTATCAATACGTTACAGGTAACAATAAAATTGATAATAGCATAGGTTCGAACCCTGGCCTTTTCTGAGGCTAAAAAGGACACCCGCCCGAGGTAACGGTCTGTAAATGTCAAGACCAAGTCGGAGGCTGGGTGGCATAGTTGGTTAAGGCGGTTCGTCTTGGGCCTCCGGTGCTAGCGGTCCGGGTTTTAAATCCTTGCCAAACCTTGTTGCCCAGTGGGAGATGTAGCGCTCTCCCGTTACCCCTTGTGGTGCCATATGACCTAAGCTGTTGCGGCACCTAGTGGAATTATTTTCATTTCAAGACCATCATCATGGAGGCGCCGTCCAAGCCCTAACAAAATAGGGGGAAAAACGGACATAAGAAAAAATAATAAGTAGAAGCAGCAGCAGCGGTTTGAACACCAACAACAATAACAACAACAATAACATCAAAGAAAGATAAAAAAAAATCAAGAAAAAAATAAAGGAGAAAAAAAGGAGAAGAAAGAAAAGAAGGATGAAAAAGAAAAAGAATAAGAATGGAAAAAGACAAAAAAAATATAACAATTCCTAGTACACAACATAACAACAAGCCACACATACAATACCTCTGCAAAATTTAGATAAAGAAAAATAGTTTGGCGTGCTGGAGTGAGACAAGCGTAATTCCAAAATGATAGTGTGGTAAATCCCGCCTTATTGGATTGGTGGATAAATGGCCAGTACCTGCATGGAAACGTGGTTCAGCTAAGCCTCGGGAACCACAAAGGTGGAGTGTTCCCTTCTGCTTTAACTCTTCCACTGCTATTTCTTCCATCTTTCCTTAGTAACTGATCACTCTAAGACATGTTTACTTGTGCCATAGTTACTTAGGGTCTTTAAACAGAGTAGAAATTGCAAAATGTGTTCTTTTTTTATCCCTTCTTTTCTTGCTGTTGTTTATAAAGATCTCGTGCACTGCTATTGATGTTGTTAAGTGTCTCGTATCGCAGTGAAAGAGTTGAGTTACCTATTCCTGTTTTCTTTTCTTTATGTATGTATTCCTTTATATGTTTATCTATCTCTCAGTTAATCTGTTTTTCTATGAATCTAAAAAAAAAGAAAACTAAAAAGAAAAAATTAATCTTCTCCATAACATTTCTAGGGACTGACACCTCAATGGGCCTTTTTTACCGCCCTTTTTTGCCCTTGGCCGCACTTCCTTCTTACATGAAAAATCTAAATCGATCTATCCAATTATCTATCTGTCTATATATCTAACTATTTATCTGTCCATCTTTTTTTTCCATCCATCTATCTATCTATCTATCTGTCTACCCATCTATCAATCTGCCTATCTATTGATGTACTCACCACTCAGTTCATCTATCTATCTAATCATCTAACTGTCCTCGTACTCACTCTATTGCAGCTCTATCTGATGATGAATTCAAGAATCCTTCAAACGGAGTTACTAAAGTGAGTCACACAGAGAGTCAGGATTATGAGTCACAACGCAAGCGATGTTTACACCCCAGTGCTGAATGATTCTGTAACTCCACGTGAAGTATCAGACCAAATAAAGTAATAAAGTAATAAAGTATGTGACATGGATGGCCTCCCACTTGGCGTATTCAAACTGTTCTCCTCTGAGTGGGTTCTGCATTTAATATCGGTTTTCAATTTTCATTTTATCAACTTATTATTATCATACCTCTATGGAAATCGCTATTAATGGAAGTAATTTCTCGCTAAGGCCACTTTGAAACAGAATTGTCTATTATTTCACTAGTAATATCAATAAGTATTTACATCCCATTGTGTCTACTAATCCTTTCATCCATTTATCAGTTTCATTTGTTTTTAATCATATTTTTATAAGAGTATACATAAGGGAAGCGCCAACGATCCCACACAGGGCAGTTCCCGCGGAAAAAATACATGCCAGAGTACACCCTAACTGTATTTTTTAAGCTCATTGCTGCCTCGACACTTAAATATAAATACAATGTTGTTGTTTTATGTTTACCATGTAACTTTTGTTCTACATATCCTTAATAATTCGTCGACACATTATTTGACGTGTATGAGGAGGGTTATCAACAATTATCGTGTCCTTCTCTCAAAATTTGGTTCTTCGGTCTATTCACTTCGTTTAGCCTCCTTTTTTCTATTCATTCTATTTTATCATTATCATTTTTTTAACTTCTTATTTGCATGAACAAGATTTACTAAAAGAGAGAGAGAGAGAGAGAGAGAGAGAGAGAGAGAGAGAGAGAGAGAGAGAGAGAGAGAGAGAGAGAGAGAGAGAGAGAGAGAGAGAGCGTTTCGTGCTCACCTACGTCAAAGACACAGAACATCGGTAAATAGTGGAATAGCCTTTTCGAAGACCTTTTAATATTCCAGCAATATTTAAACAAGCGTTGGCCGTGACCTCGAAAACATTCCTCACGATAACAAAGCGTGAAAAAAACGAAAATATTCCCACACTCAACTCAACTCGTCCTTCAAACAGCTCACGAAGTAAATAACGCAAAGTTTAAGGCTGGGAATTAATTCTGAAGCCTTTTCGTAAAGCCTAACAATGTGTGTGTGTGTGTGTGTGTGTGTGTGTGTGTGTGTGTGTGTGTGTGTGTGTGTGTGTGTGTGTGTCACTCTGTGTGTGTGTGTGTGTGTCTGTGTGTGTGTGTGTGTGTGTGTGTGTGTGTGTGTGTGTGTGTGTGTGTGTGTGTGTGTGTGTGTGTGTGTGTGTCTGGAGCAGCGCAGCCTTTCTCCACATGTGCATTAAAACATTTTGCCATTTTCTCTCCTTCCTCTTATGGCGAAGACAGAGTGCACATGCCACCCTCCTTTTCCTTGTGTATTTTTCAGCTGTTGTTGAGTTTCCTTTTTATTCCAGCATGGACTTGAAATATACGAGTCGCCAGAATCACAATAAGTTAGTCAGCGCGTGGCGTAAAACTCATTTCTCACATCTTTATGAGGCCAACTTCGTCACCGGCTCACTCCCACTACAAAACTCACCGTAGCTTCACACTGAGTCTCGTATCTTTTACACTGGCACTACCTTACCCAGTACTGACAGCTCCCCACATTTAATACTTGACAGTCACTCTACCTTGATGGACAACCTCTTCGCAATGGCACCACCTTTCTTTATACTCTAAGTCGCAAACATTTCACTGACCGTCTCCAACACACACTGACACCTCCCTTCTACAAGCCATGAGAAATTCCTGGAGCGAAGTGTTTAATTCTGCCTGTCGAGTCTTTAAGCACAGTCAAGCCTCCTTTCCTTCAGGGCTGACTGTCGCATTTCAATTACTACGGTTTCCTCGGGTACGCATAAACAGATCAAGGGAGGACGGCATGTTCGCTGCTACGAATGTGAACGACTCCCACCGATTCATGGCTTAGAGGCTCGCAAAGCATTACATCAAAGGCATTCACTGTAGATCATTACGCGAATAGTGAACACACGAATACACAGGAAATACAAGCAGCAACAGACCTGTTCATCTTCACGAGGTTGTTTGTGATCACCTACAGTGCTACACGAACTACCCTCACCTTTTCACTGCTGAGTTCAGCGATTCACTGCCCTAAAAGTTGTGTATCGAGTCTTTATAAGCAAACACCTACAAGAAAGTTATAAAAAGAGTATATTTTTGCTACTCCTGGCAAATACAGAGTTTGGTGGTGGCAGCGGAACAAGAAAGGAGTTCCAAGTCTTTTTTATGAACATCAACTGCTTTAAATATGCTCTACCGGGCTTTATTTTCATTGATTTACCTATTATTTTTTACTCCTTTACTGGGAGAGTTATGTCACTAAATGGAATAAAACGAAGCATTTTGCTAATTCTAATGTCAACACACCAGTATTTATCACCAAAATATATGTGAAGGGCATAGTTTACATCATGAACTACATTAATAATGAAAGTTATAGATTATTCTACACACACACACACACACACACACACACACACACACACACACACCACTCGCGCGAGTTATCAAAACAATGATTAACACATCAGTATGAAGGATTTGTGTACAGTAATGGAAAACAGAAATTGCAGAAGGCTTTCCAAAGATTACTGTGCATTGCATATTGAAAAAAAAAAAGAAAAATATCATATTCCATGCATATTAAATGGAAAGTTTAATTACAAAACACTGCACCTCAAAGGATTTATACAGTACGTGCAACAGTAGCGGCAATGCATTTCATTGCGGAAGGCAAGCACAAATGGAGTTCATTGCCTACTGCACCTGACACGCTTCTACACTACACCCATAATCTTCCTTTTCATTCCAGCATGAACGTGAAATATATGAGCTAAGTTGGTAGACACGACCCTTGAATCTAGGAATAAGTCAGTCATTACATGGCCAAGAGGAAGCTTGTTGTCGATGCACACCTTGAGTTTACGAGTAACTTTATGATTTTCCTATATCGAAGAGCAAATAGTCACTACTGTAAATTAATATTTGGGTTACTTTTGTCTTTGAAGCAGGATGAAGTTATACAAATTTTATAGGAATGGGTAAAAAGATATATTTTCCAAATGTTGAAAATAAGAACTAAAAAGAGAAGGGAAAACATATTATATACAATAAACCTTAAGGTATATATATATATATATATATATATATATATATATATATATATATATATATATATACATACATATAAATGTGTGTGGTGTGTGTATGTGGTGTGTGTGTGTGTGTGTGTGTGTGTGTGTGTGTGTGTGTGTGTGTGTGTGTGTGTTTACATATAATAGTACTACTATTAAATATCATGATTATAACTTTAATTATGATATTATAAACAACTATTCACAAACATTAAATCTTGTTATAGACATTTGAGAAAATATTTCAAACAGTGAATGATTAATTACTTGAGGCAGATGGTAAGAGTCTTCATGACACATTGTCCAGTCACTCATTGATATGCTATAACTGGTGCCTGCTGCCAACATTAACACTGCCTTTACTAAGTGTGCCAAGCCAACATTCATTTTGCAAGTTTGATAAAGTTGACCATTACCGTTTTCTGTCACCCCGACCAGCAGAGTGGGAAGCGATCAAGGCATCCTGAGGGATAAACCAGTATAGAAATACCGTGCACTGTAATGTAATATTACGTATACCTGAAGTTGATTTTTTTACGGAAATCAAAGCTCCAGTTTTTAGGAAATGTACTTTAGGCTTGAAGGCACTGTGATCACTGGATTTACATTGAAAGTAATCAAATTCTTCATCGAATTTTGAAGGTGCATACAATGAAAATATTTAAATAAGAAAACGGAGACACATAATGAAAATATGGTTTACATTCGTATTTCAAAAACCACCGCATTCACACACTTCCGGTGCAGTGCAGTGCAGTGTTGTGAATCTCAGTGGCCGGTACTCGTCAGTGCCGTGAAGAGAATCATCGCCACCGATATTAGATTTTCACGGACGCCGGAAGAGTGTTTGGCCAAGATGAATGACGAGCTTCTAATTGAATTGGTGCGAAACCATCCTGTGCTTTATGACTTATCACAACCAAAATATATGGATTCAAATTTTAAGCAAGACATTTGGAATAAAATAAGAGAAGTGAAAGTAGACGGTAAGTACTTATTTTAATTATTGTAGTGTTTCATCTTATCACACCACCACAACTCATACCACACCACACCACATCACGCCACACCACACCACGCCACGCCTCATACCATACCACCACACCTCACATCACATCACACCACACCACACCACTCCTCATAACATACCACCACACCTCACATCACATCACACCACACCACACCACTCCTCATAACATACCACAACACCTCACTTCACATCACACTGCACCACACCTCATACCACACCACCACACCTCACATCACATCACATCACATCACATCACACCACACCACACCACACCTCATAACATACCACAACACCTCACATCACATCACACCGCACCACATCTCATACCACACCACCACACCTCATCACACCACACCACGCCCCACCTCATAACATGCCACAACACCTCACATCACACCTCACATCACACCACACCACACCACACCTCATACCAAACCACAACACCTCACATCACAACTTTGCCATCCTGGAAAATACTGAACGCTGTCGGTTGTGTGTGCATAGACGTCACGGAAACAACACGGATAACACTGACACTGAGCGGACGCGGCACTGATACGGCACTGATGTGTGTGAATCGACCTTAAGACATTCCTATTAAATACATTCATCACGTGCACTACAGTATTTCATCCATCAAGTAAAAGTTGTAGCTGGCAGCGTTGGTGCAGTGATGCCTGCTTCAAGATACCATGTATTTTCTGCTATGACATGAAAAATACACATACTTACTTTCCAGCATTTTCGAGAAATTAGCGCAGCTGAACACCAAACAACAACAGAGGCGAGAGGCATCACAAGCTGTCACCGGTATGTGCCTACACACTGAGGCGTGAGCAGCGTCGTGCTCGGCTGACTGGGCTCAGGTTTTGTTTACATGTTTCGAGCTGAGAGTCGACAGCGTTGCCGTCTCAAGGTTGTTTCATTGAACATGCCAGGGATGGGTTCCCCCATTAAATTAATAGTTCCTTCTCTCAAGCTTCCTTGGTTGAGACGGTGAACCGCAAGTCGTGATATCTAAATCAATAGTTTATATCCCAGGTTGCCTGCATAATCTGGATGATGATGTACACACCAGTCAGACTCGGCAAGAATACGACGAGCGACTCACTCCTACGTATCATGAGAGATCACCATTATGTAATGTTAACTAAAGCATCGCAATTTATCATCGTGTCAGATATTCTTTGTTAGGTTGGTAGAGGGTGTATGCAGTGACGTTTTAGATAACATATCTAATGGGCTCCTCGTTAGGAGTGCTCTGCTGTGAAAAAAGAAAAAAAATTAAATCGCATTTTTGTTCTTTCTCCTCCCCTTCCATCCTTTGTGTGTCAGGATACTATGATAGGATTCGTGTGAGTGTTCAAGAAGGAGACTTTTTATTATCATTTCATATTTTTTTCTATGAATTAGGTAGGAAAAGAGGCAGCAGTCTTGTCAGAGAATGATAAATGAATGTGTGAAATGAACATATCTCATTAAAGCGGTAGCAATAGATTCTAATCATACAGAAAATACAAATTATGATGAAGAACATGTTTTAGCAAATATAAAAATGATTTAAATAATAAGGCGTTCTAATGTTGTGGCAGAGCCTTCATCGCAAGAGCAAGTTTGAATCCACCCAACGCTTGATCCTTCCCTCAGGACTGGTCGATGATTACGAGTCGAGTAATTACAATGACCAACCTTCACACATTCCATTTTTTTCTACCATGCAAATAATGACATTTTGAGAAACATATGTTGCTCACCGTCACAGGGAAAACAGAATACCGTAATCTAGTGACCCACTGTTTGTTGTATAGGTGACGAAGCCATATACTGACCACACTTCTTTCTTGATGTCTCTTGTGTGGCTTCTGTCAGTACATCAGTCTGCATATCATCTGCATTCACCCCGATAACAGGTCTCATGTGTATCCTGCAGTCCTGTTCAATGGTCGAGGAGCGTTCCACATTCCTGCCCATTGTTCAGCTGCCGTAACGAGGATGTAGCTGCTGCGCTGCATACACCACCCACCGCCCGCCGCCCACAGCCCCAGACCCCAGCCCGCCTACCAGTATTGTAGGACATGACTCGATTCCATTCTTACACACTTCAAGCTCTTCCTTTTGATAATTACTAAATCTGACCGTATTTTGAAGCGCTCTCAAAAGTATAATTTTCATGAAGTAAAGATATGACAGATCAGATCTTCATGGTTGTTTTTCCCTGTGATGGCGTAGAATTCGTGTTAAACTCATATAACATAGTCATGAGGACTACTTTCAAAAGACCACGAAGATAAATAATCCAGGTTGTTATTGAGTATTTTCTCTGGTGAACAAGTCTTTTTTATTTAATCATCACCGGAATCATGGAAGCATCCCTCTGGATTCTACTACCTCCGTCTGTCGTCGTCTCTTCCATCCACTCACGTTGCAAATGAAGCTTTGTATTGAAGCCATCACTCGTCCTCTTCACTGTCCGAGGCAGCACCGTCCAGTAGTAGTGGTCTTATTGTCCTGGTTGGCTCTCTGAAAGTAACGATTATTTGCTTCACCAGATTTTAGTTGCCATACTGTACACCAATTATTTCATCAAATAACATTTTTTCCCCACATATAGACGGTGATATAAATGAGTCGGCCTTTGCTCTTAGAACATTTTAATATTGACAAGCAAGCAAATCCTTCCTCCACTTCGAATATATATATATATATATATATATATATATATATATATATATATATATATATATCTATATATATATATATATAT
>CM035211.1:7761198-7792970 GCA_020233015.1 Callinectes sapidus | reverse complement strand
TTTTTTTTTTCACGCGCAGGAAACAACTTCCTGAGCATCTGATTATGAATGAAAAAGAGAAATTAAGATCCAAAGCACTCAATCATGCACGCTCACCCAAGGCTGCCAGCAGTGATGCAACTGAATTGTTTGTTTGAACATTGCAAGAACATACGTAACAGTCTTTAGGTATTTTGCTTTTCATTTCATTTCTTCCCTTTTTTCATGAAATATCTTCTATCTCTCTATAACTTTTTCTCACTCCATGCAGCCTTGGTGTTTCTGACAGCCCTTCTCGGTCGTGTAGTCACGTCACTAGCTGAGCAAAACCAGTATCAAGTCATGACATATACTGAAAATCTATCGAATTGTCAACACATCAGAATAGTCAACATTCAAAGAAAACACAAATCACACCAGCAGTAACACTTCTGATATTATTCACATCAATTACTTTGATCATTCTTTTTCTTTCTTTCTTTTTTCGTTTCTTTCCTAACCACAGTAGTCTACGAAAATTCCCGTAGTTTACCAAGAAGTTCAAACAGTTATCCTGCTGAGTGGACTGTCATTACAAAGTCTAGTATCTGACCTGCAGCTGCTGTAACCAGGATGTAACTGCCGCGCTGCATACACACTAACCGTCGCCCGCCGCCCACAGCCCCAGGCCCTAGCCAGTCTTCCAGTATTGCAGGACGTAACTCGATCCCAGCCTTACACACTTCAAGCTCCTTCCACTGTGGTTAGGAGGCACTGCCTAATAGGAGTAGGGAATTGAATGAATTAGAGTACAGTTGGCGCTATCAGGGAAGTCAGGTTCTCTTTGTTCCAATGGAACACTCGTTCTGAGAACAAGGGACCGTATTTTCAAGCACTTCGGTTCTTATTATTCCTCTACAATTGGCTCATTTTCATGATTTTAATGATACTAGTTTAACAAGGATTCTTCAACATCAACGAGAATTACAGTCGTTTGATATATCTGTGGCCCTCAAATATCGCTCTTAGTAATAAGACCAAAGCGTCAAAAATACGGAGCAAGGAAAAGATCAAGTGTTAAGATGACAACTTCCGCTGATTTATTTAGACCAATAAGTAAACTAAGAGTGAATGAAGAGGAAACAATGAAGCAATACTTCTTGTTCTGAACAACACTGATATGATGAAAACCTTGGCAGGGATCGGCCGAGGATCGAACCACCGGCAGAATACTCATCGTTCATGACTTAATCACAATACAGGCTGATGATCACCATAGTACAATATGAAGGCCTGTTTATCTTAACTTTCCCGTGGACCACCACACTATTCATGCAGATGAACGGGGCCAAACAGCTGGACCAAGACATAGCCTTTAGAGCATCACTGCAGAATGGGATATCTACCAACCGCAAAAGAATAACACTAAAGAGCAGATAAGATGCGAAGGAAGATAGCATGCCACAATTTATGGAAAGCCAGTGAAATGTTTAGAGCAATGCTTAACGAAGCTCCAGTGACAGAATGACCAAAGTTCGCAAGCAATACTGCTTTAGATATTAAACAAATCTCTGAGTTACCATTTGAAGATCCAAAGAAATATAACAGTACCGTAATCTCAATCATATTTTCTTTCTGTACCAAACTATTTCAAACCCTATACGGGTACATTTTTTACCTACCGAAGAAGGAGATCTGCGCCGTACATTTTGAGGCCTTTGCATTGCTATAGTATCTAACCCTACATAACTTACCCTTGATGGGCGGGTCGACGAAACTGTCTCCTGGTAGGCCACCAGTCCAGGCCCGCCTCGAGAGGCTCCATCTCCCATGACGAGAGGGACCACGACCCGAAGCTACCCGTGCGCCTTAGGTTATGCCGCTGATCACCCGCTCTGTTATCGTGACCTGTTATGATAAAGTGTGGCAAATTGTGATGTTGTAGGAAGCGTTAGATATGTGTGCAGTGCCAGAAACACTGAGAATGCATTCATTATACAGAAGAATGAATATCAAGGCATGAGATCAAACCAAAGTCAACTGGAGTGCTCACTCGCACAAAACATCGACTGTGTGTGTGTGTGTGTGTGTGTGTGTGTGTGTGTGTGTGTGTGCGCGCGTGCTCCAAGGAATAACTGAGAAGCATGCTGATATGTCTTATCCCACACGGACCTTCTCTTTTGTGTGTCAGACTTAATGTGTTATACCAGTACCTTACAACGATCACAGCATAATAAGCCAGTCTCCACTCCGCCACACTCAGCACCTCACCGTGGCCGTTGTTGTTGTAGTAGAGGGGCAAGATGAACTTTGTCAGTGGTCTGATGGAAGTGGAAGGAACCTCGTCGTCATCCGTCTCCTCCACCATCGACGTGCCTCTCCTCCTCTCTTCAGCCACCATCGACGCGCCCATCATCCTTTCATTCACCATTGACATGCCCATCTTCTCAGCCATCATCCACGAACCTATCTTCCTCTCCTCAACCATCATCGACGTGCCTCTCATCCTCTCCTCCTCTTCTTCCTCCTCTTTTTCCCTCAGCACGCTCATCTCACGCCTCAGTTGTGCCCTCGTTCTCTCCGGCCTCTGTGGCTTTTTCTTAAAGGAATCTTTCTTCTCCGCCTGTTTGACGCGGGACAGTTTTTCTCCTGTCAGGCTTTTTCGCCTCTCACCGGCGCCTTTATCCACGAAGCTCTCTGTGGGCACCGGGTCTCCTGACGGGCGCGTTTTTCTGAATTTCCTGCCAGAACAAACATTGAGTGCAAGTGTGTGAGTCTTTAAACGAGGCTGTCTGATAAAATGACTACAGTATGAGAGAGAGAGAGAGAGAGAGAGAGAGAGAGAGAGAGAGAGAGAGAGAGAGAGAGAGAGAGAGAGAGAGAGAATTTAGGCTCGGTAAAGTTAAAGATAGAAAATTAGTTGTCACATTGATAGATGACTAGAATAGACGCAGTAATCAGATTATTACCACCGTTAAAAGAGAGCTTTAGAAAAAAATCTGACATTTATGGATAGGAATGATTATGTTTTAGACAGGGAGTGCCACGTGTATAGGCCTAATAGCTTGGAACTACCTTATTTTATCATTTTCCTTTATTTTTCTATATATTTACCTATCTATTTATTTTGTGTATTCCCAATCATTCGTTCCTTTCTCTGGCAAACTCTGGAACTCTCTGCCTGCCTCTGTATTTCCAACTTCCTATGATTTGACTCTATTTAAAGGGAGATTTCAAGACATTTCTCCCTGACTTTCGGCTAAATCTTTTATTCTTTCAGGGGCCTGCTAATAATAGTGGCCTTTTTGTTTTCATTGTTTTTGTTGCCCTTGGTCGGCTTCCCTCTCTTACATGAAAAAAAAATCTACGGCTAGTGCTGTTTTTTTAGAGGAGGAAATAAATGTGGGTTAAGGTCTGTGTTATTCATAGATGACGATGCAGTGTGGGGGTATGAACATTAAGATTCAATATCATAGACTATTCTCGTGGTGGTGTGATTGGGAGTTTACAATGAGGAATAGAACAACAAAAACTAACTACTATAAGAAGGTTTCAAGACATTTATCCCATTCTTTTGGCTAATTCTCTTGACCCTTTTCGCGAACTGACAGTGGAGCCTTTCTATTTAGCCATTTTTTATCCTCATGGTCAGTTTTCCCCTCTTATATGAAAAAAAGTAAACCCAACAAGAAAAAAATTAAAGTAAAGTATAATGTGGCAATCAAATCAAATATAAGACAGAGTGCGTGGTGTGCTCACTTGATGATCATGAGTATGACGTAGTATATGCAGCCAACGAACACTGACAAGAAGAACAGAGTAGTGATGAGGGCGATGACCAACAGCTGCCAGTTCTGCAGTCCTGTGTGAGGGGGAACTAAATGAGAGACCGCTTGACCATATTTTTCAGCGTCCTATTTCAATTATATTCAACATCTTTCATGGGAAGATGTTGTGGCTTGTAAGGGTATTTATCTTGGTTCACGAGGGAGTTTTCTCTGTATTAATAAAGCTTTAACACGACAACAAACTCTAATGTACGTTAATGGTGTTTTCAAGAGAGTTTTCTTATGATTAATAAAGATTTAACTATAATGACAGGTTTTGATAGACAATTGAAGGTGCTGAAAATTACTTTGTCTGGGTCACAAAAGTGTAACTTGTACCTGCCGCCAATCAAAGTTAATACCCGGGAATGTGAAAAAACAAAAAAATGTAAGTTCTACCAATGAAAAGAAATTACATGATATAGTGTGGCAGGTACAACTTGAACATTTTTGGAGTTTTCAAGTTTCCTCAAAATTCATAGCAAATACAGCGATCTTTAATGGACGTTATTGGCGCTCTCAAAGGTATCTATATCATCAAAACTTCCCCTCCCCTCCGTCTCTTTACCTACCGAGATCCTCCCAATAGTTCCTTGAGCACTTGCCGTCGATGACATGGAAATCTCTGCAAAAATATAAACAGTTACGGAAACAAACAGTTATGGAATTGTAATCATTATAACTACATCCTGCCATTGAAATGACGGTATAATTTCATCTATGCGCCATGTATCTATAACCATTACTTCAAAATTCGTGTTAGCCACCTCAGCGTACCTACTTTAAAAAATAATTATAAATACTTAGATCAAAATGTGGGGAAGTGTAAGATGTTTGAATTGCAGAAATGAATAAATGGATGAATAAAAGATAGATTATTGAATATATCTGAACTGAACTGAAAAAAAGGGAAGTTAGAGTTGCAATGAATATACGCTATCAATTACTAAAGGATACACTCGACAAAACGTACATAGATAAGTATACCATATTACAACAACGCTCTCTCTCTCTCTCTCTCTCTCTCTCTCTCTCTCTCTCTCTCTCTCTCTCTCTCTCTTACGTTTTACACTTGCATACGAGGTAGGCGCAGAAGGAGTTCTCATCGGATCTTCTGCACTGTATGTGACTCCAGCACGGGTCTCCGATATTGCGAGAGCCTTGACCCAGTGCCATGATGCTCCCCTCGCTTGGTTATTACTTCCTTGAATCCTTATCGAGAGCAAAGGTGAACAAGAAAGTGAATAAAGAAGCGTGTTGTAACGGATTGTCTTCGCGTGCGTTAGTTCAGGCCACTGTCTGAGTTCAGTTAAAGAGTCAAGTATTATGATTTCTGAAGTGACTGTAAAGATGTAATATTCAGTATATCACACACACACACACACACACACACACACACACACACACACACACACACACACACACACACACACACACACACACAAACCAGGGATTGAAAATGAACTTGTGTAGATTCTTAACACCTCTTTCTTTTCTTTTCTTTTCTTTTCTGTGCACTATTACATATCAGTAGGTCCACAGTTTTCCATATCTCATTATAAATCACTGTTTCCACCAGCGCAAGAACTATCTAGAAACATGAAGCAGACATCAGATAACCACAATGTTCAAAAATTTGCCAGCACCAGCATTAGTCTGTCTTCCGTCGTTATCTTCATACCTTATATTTCCACCCAATGTTTGCACTTCACCTTTTTAATTCCTATGACTTCCCAACCTTAATGAAGCGAACAGATGCTTGTGTCATCTCTCTTATTTCTTCGACACACCAGACCGAACATTATCTGAAGTCTGAAGAGCGTGTTGAACCATGATTTTAAGAATATTTTAAAGACAATCGGATGAAATACACTCGATGAAACTTGATTTATATTATTTGTACTTTTAGAAAATAACCAAATACTGCACTTTTCTAAATCAACACGCCGCTCCACTCGCCACCTTCTCACCACACTCACCACTTAGAAAGCTACACTGAACTCAACTTCCTTGACCACACTGTACTTGTAGGTTCTCCTGTCACATGTAATCCAAAAGCTCCCCCCCTTCTCCCCCCCCCCCCCTCTCTCTCTCTCTCTCTCTCTCTCTCTCTCTCTCTCTCTCTCTCTCTCTCTCCACTATTTAACGAGTATTTCTCTGCATTGCTGTTCTCTCTTATTTCTACTAAATATTTTCGATATACAGGTGAATATATTGACAATTACAACGATAACGGCTTGTGATTTAGTTTAACATGTTTATGTCTTATTATATATTCCTTTTGAAAGCAGGAAGAGTGCATTTCAGTTTGTCCAGCTTTGGATAGTGCGTGCAGTCAGCTGAGGAAGGAAAGGGAGGAGGTGCTGAGTCTCCGACGGTATCTGGAGGGCGGCAGTTAGCAGCAGGTCCCTTATTTGATTAATGATATGGATGTTCTTGTAGCTGTTATTGTTGTAGTTATTGCTGTGACTGTTGTTGTTATTGTTGTTGTTGTTGTTGTTGTTGTTGTTGCGTTGTTTACAGTATAGGTAGGACAAGGAGGAGTAAGAAAATAGTGGTATCGAGGAGAAAAAGTAGAAGGCGGTGGCGGCAAAACTGTAGTAAAAAACAATGTTTACTTTAGCTCAGATGGCCCTTAAATTCTGCGAATATGTAACAATTAACAGCATTGTAAATAATATATGGCTTATGTATAAACTTTTGCAAGATGTGTAATGGTGTGGTGGTTTCGTAAATCTAGCATTAGTGTAAGTGTGCTAATTTTGGAGTTTTTTTTCAACCTTGCGTGTGTGTGTGTGTGTGTGTGTGTGTGTGTGTGTGTTATATTACTACCACCATAATCACTACTATTATTAGTGTTATTACTTCCAATAATACTAATAAGAGAAGGATAATAGTAATGGTGGGCGAGGTAAGAGGAAGTACAGTTGTAGGGAAGTGAGTTCATTCTCCACTGCTTTTGCTTGTGGCTTCTTAAGACGAAGCCACAAGCGAAACCGGTTAGGAATAAACTCAACTCCCTACAGCTGTGTTTACTCATACCTCTCCCACCAAATTGTCCAATTATCTATGCATTAATAATAATAATGATAATAATAATAATAATAATAATAATAATAATAATAATAATAATAATAATAATAATAATAATAGTAATAATAATAATAATAATAATAATAATAATAATAATAATAATAATAATAATAATAATAATAATAATAAGAAGAAGAAGAAGAAGAAGAAGAAGAAGAAGAAGAAGAAGAAGAAGAAGAGGAGAATTTCACGTCCAGCGGGCAGAGATACGTCCTATCTTGATTATCGCATTAGTTCCTGTAGAATATTATGAGTTCAGGCCATAGGAAGATGGAAATACACAAGGTAGGGAGTTCCAGAGTTTACCAAAGAAAAAGATGAATGACTGAGAGTGCTGGTTAACTTTTACTTTAGAGAGGTGAATAGAATACAGGTAAGAGAAAGAAGAAAGCCGTGTGTGTGTGTGTGTGTGTGTATGTGTGTGTGTGTTATAGCAAAAATTCTCCTAAACGTTCGGAAGAGAGAGAGAGAGAGAGAGAGAGAGAGAGAGAGAGAGAGAGAGAGAGAGAGAGAGAGAGAGAGAGAGAGAGAGAGAGAGAGAAATTAAAGGTTTTATTGAGTATTCTTTTTTTTCATGTAAGAAGGGAAAGCTGACCAAGGACAACAAAGAGAAAAAATATATGTAATACTGATGAATGAAAAGACACATTTAGCTGCCAGTCTCCTTGCAAGTTCGAAACTTCAGTATAAGTGCAATCCATACATACATATACGTAAAAATATCCATATATATGTACAAATACAAAAAGCGGGCACTGAATCTCTCTCTCTCTCTCTCTCTCTCTCTCTCTCTCTCTCTCTCTGGTTTTCAGGGAGTTCTTACGGTTCCAGTGACATATTAGCATTTCTCCATTCCTAACAAGAGAAACACGCTTTTTAAAGTCTCTAGGCACATCTCCAATAACTATTCATCAATGTTCTATTTTTATTCAGGTAATCTACTGAATAGAATAACAGAAAAACCATCACATTTATTACCGAAGGCTGGGTCTAGTGAAGTCCTCCCTGCAGGAGCTCGAGTTCTCTCAGACCCGCCGTGTGTTGAGTCGCATCCTGTCAGCTGTGGTGGATGTGTGAACGTGTGGGTGTTGTCTTGGAATGCTCCTGTCTGGATTATTTTAGCGAGCTGCCTCCCTTACCATTATCCAAATCCGCCCTCAAAGTCTCCAGGAAGTAAGTGCGGAGTGTGAATTGCCGGGGTGACTTACCAAGGCAAAAAAAGTGTCGACTGGTGCAGGAAAGTTTTTGAACCTTGTGGTAGGCATGGAAAAAAGAGGAAAAATAAGGCCGGGAAATGAGTCTTGAATTGTTACCAAGTATCCTCACACAACCTAGTGGTGTTTTTTGTCAATACCCAACTGTGTATGGTGTTATCCCGCCCTCACCAGATGAAATAACCTAACCTAACCAGATCCAACCCTCCCTGACTAGACCCTACCCAACTTAATTAATGTGATCCAGCGTGTTGTTCATCCTTTCCCTGCCAGACTTATCCTGATGTAGCCTAACCTGACCTTGCCTCACCTGATAGAACACTACATCTGTGTGTTCCTATGCTAATGACCTCACCTTACCAGTCTGAGCTTGACAAGGAACAATCAACTCTACTCTTACCAATCCTCATTTCTCTGCATTTGAAGTTGAATTTGTTGTAAAGTGAGGATTCAAAGTACACAAGGCTGGGGAAATCTACTGTATTCATACTTATGGTAGGCTAATTTAACCCAGGTAAGTAATACAGTACTTTTCAAGTGTCAATGGTACAAAATACTTGTAAATTTTCACAAAGTAATTGGTTTGACCGGGAGAAGTCACATGTGCTGCTCATTGTGGCCTCCCTAAGCTCTAGTATGTAACATCTGGCATTAGTATGTAACATCTGGCATCTAAATTCTGAAATTGGCATATAACAATCTCTTAATGACCAAATAACTATCAATATCTTGAAGTTAGAGCAAATCTGATGTGATCACATTCCTATTTGAGGGCTTAGCCTTCTGGACACCCTGCTAAACTCCCTGTTTCCCCTTAAAGATTTAGATTTTCATATTACTTGAAATAATAAAATTTAAAGGATGAAATATAAAAGAAATTATTATTAGGAAGATATTTTTTGTCAAAATCGCACCTCATCACACTGTGCTAAGGATGACGTTCACGTGAAAAATTGTCAGAACTACTGTATCGTGCCTCTCTCCCACCTCTTCAAGATTAAATTTTGTTTTGGGGGGCAGAGACCCAGAAATAAATTTTAAAATTTTAAAATCAGACCAAACAATATTCTGACTGGAATCTATGTTCAGACTGCCACTGTGCATAAGTCTAGCCATGCCTCAGTGTTGATTGTGGGACAGTTATGGGTTTTTCATGACTAAATCTAAACAAATGTAACCTTAACCTTGGGCTTAACCAGACTCCCCAGTCATGTCAGAGCCTGAGGAGCAATATTGTTCTTGGTGGCTGCCACTGAGTAACTCAAGGGCAATTGAAAAACACCAATAAATGTGCCACTTTGAAAAATTTCTGATGAACCTGCTGTTAACATTTGTGATTGATAAAATGAGGCTGTGGTATCACATAATTTGTCCAAGGCATTAGAAATGAAATTGTGTTCACAGTTAATCACAGTTGACCTGGAAGAACCACTAGACTTGTGGTTACAGCTCAGCAGCCTGATTTTTTTACTTAACTCTGACTCCGTGTGATTGTTTTTACTGGCTCTTGGTAATTGAATATTTTGTTATGGCCTTATCATAATTATCTAGTCAAGATTCATATTGTCCCATGGTATCAGAATTTATCAATGTATTTTCTTGACCCACAAGCCCCTTGCATCAACATCATATGGATTTGTTTGCAACACTCAGCGCTTCATATGACGGTCTCAGTGGGATCTAAATTTTTTTTCTATGGTAGGTTTTAGTGTGACTATCTTTATACATCAAAATATGCAGAAAAATATATTTTAAGCTTGAAGTTTGACTAATAGCCTCTACTGAGAGTGATTTATAAGTAAATTTAGAGTACAGTAGCATTAGATTTACCTTAGAAATTTCCCTCTTTATTTCATTAGGTCAGTCAGTCTTGCAGTTTCTGTTTTGTGCCATTCCACTGCATGTTATTATTAATTTTTATGAAAGGCAATCTTGATATACAACAAAATTTAAAAACTTGAGGTGATCATTCATTTGTTTCTTGTAGAGGGCAACAGACAGAATAGAGGATTTAAATCCTTGCAGGTACTACTCAGTTTGAGCAGCTGCATCTTTCCTTCCAGAGTGTCGTGACAGCTTTTGAATGGTGCAGAGTGTGATGCCAAGTATTACGGGGCCGTTTGTGCTGGGCGGAGGCAGCAGCAACACAGGCGACCGGGATGGGGTGGATGGTGGGGGAACACGTGGGGGTGGCCGGAGTAGTGGGGGACACCGGCCTATGTCCAATGAGGAGTGTGGTATCCGGGAAGTCTGGGCACACAACATGGAGGAAGAATTTCACCACATCCGTCGCATTGTTCACCAGTATCCATATGTGGCTATGGTAAGTGCTCCTTACCTGCATGGCCCACACACTGTTCCTCATCTTTATCTTATAGATATTATCCCTTTACTGTAGGCTCTTTGGTCATACCTTAAAGTAGGGGTGCATTGAAGGAGATACAGTTGCCCAAACTAGTGGTCAGTCATAAAGTGAATTTGATCTTGATTTAATTATTTGACTTGGCTTCTTTTTGTACTAATTCTTTTCTTTATTTTCTTATGTTGCCTTGTTTTCTTGTGTTGTCCATTTAATTATCTTGTTATGCGATATCTGTTTTTATTCTCAAGGAAAATTTCCTAATAAAATTGCACACTCCAGGACACAGAGTTCCCTGGAGTGGTTGCGAGGCCAATAGGTGAGTTCCGAAGCAATGCAGACTACCAGTACCAGCTGCTGCGTTGTAATGTTGACCTCCTGAAGATCATCCAGCTGGGATTCACCTTTCTTGATGAGCAGGGCAAGACACCACCAGGCTTCAGCACCTGGCAGTTCAATTTCAAGTTTAATCTCACGTACGTTCATCTATCTCATGCTACCCCTTATTTGTACAGTTTTGATTTGCTTAATCCAGCTTAGAAAATACTATTTGGTAGAGGTCTTGTGATGTACATTAGATGAAATTCAAGTAATTTATTATTATTGAGAATGTGAATGCAAATCATAAACATTTTCCAAATTATGCTGTAGTTGGGATAGAGCAATAACATTTGATCACACACACACACACACACCTATCTTATATGGATGACACATGGGTGATTATTATCCTCAGGAAACCAAAGATCTGTGTCTGAGTCCAAAGTTACTCTGTGCTTGCTTTCCAATCACTGACCACTTGATAATAAATATCTCATTGGAGAGAAGTTCTTTGTCTTATGTCCCTGCTCTTTTTAATTTCAAATCAAAACATAGCAAACAGGGAACATGTCTTTGTTTCAGAGATAAATTGTCTGGAATAAATTACCATGTGACAAAAAAAAAAAAGGATGTGAAAAATTAACATAAATTACAGTATTCAAACACCACTTCATACACATAATGATTACTTGATTGTTAATGATAATTGTTTAGATATAACTTTGATTATGTGGCATTTCATTAAGTAGAGCACAAAGACTAATATTTGATTTAGTCCACTTCACCATGGCTTACCTGAGACTGGCTTCTTTGGCAGGGAGGACATGTATGCCCAGGATAGCATAGACCTCCTACAAAACTCCGGCCTTCAATTTAAAAAGCACGAAGAGGACGGCATCGAACCTGTCAAATTTGCTGAGCTTCTCATGACATCTGGGATTGTGCTCTTTGACAACATAAAGATGCTCTCCTTCCACAGGTTGTTCATCTGTTTCTGTGATATTGTAGACTTCATTTAAGCTTTTTTGAAGTCTTGTCCTCATAATGCTTCAGCAGAATGTTTATTTGCCATTTTCTACATGAGACTTGTACTTTATTGATTGATATTCATTTATTTGTCAATTATTGTAATGCATTTAGTATTAAAGTGAAGCTGCTGACAGACAACTTTCCTTGTATTACAGCGGGTATGACTTTGGTTACCTGCTAAAGCTGTTGACAGACCAGAATTTACCCTCAGAAGAGAGTGAATTCTTTGAACTTCTAAGGCTCTACTTTCCTTCAATTTATGATGTAAAGGTGAGTGAATATCATAATATCTAGGACATGATTAAATGCATGTATCCATCAGTTTAGCTGGTGAAGATCTCTCTTAAAGGGGAGCCACCAAGTCAAGACATCACTGCATGTCTCACAGTAAGATTAGAAATGTAGAGGAAGGTGGGTTTACATGTAGTTTTAGAGAATATATATTTAAATATGTGTGTGAGTGTTTGATAATAAATACTGATGTGCTTGTGTGTGTGTGCACATGACATCTTATCTTAGCTACCTACTCTTATGTGGTGAAATATCTCAGTTGTATGTAGATATACAGTCAAGTTTCTAAGTCATTTTGGATTATTTTTGTTTTATATTATTTGCTACCCCATCTGTAGAAAATTTAACACTAACATGTATCTTTAAATTGGTAATTAACTCCTTCCTGAGGAGGATTTCAAGATTTTAACTTCTTGTCGGCTCATCTATGTATAGAAGTTTGTACTGATTTTATCACTTAAGTTGTCAGTGTCAGAAGTGTCATTTACCTATTGTGGGTGGACAAGACAGAGTACAATGCTTATGTGTAGAAATATGAAATATAGTCATAATCAATGATTTCATTCACTTTGATTCCCAGTACCTGATGAAGTCCTGCAAGAATCTGAAAGGTGGCTTGCAGGAGGTGGCGGAGCAGCTGGAGCTGGAACGGGTCGGGCCCCAGCATCAGGCTGGCTCAGACTCCCTCCTCACAGGTGCTGCATTTTTCAAGATGAAAGAGGTGAGCAAGTCTTATCTGTACTAGTTGAGCACATTCAGGAAATGGAGAAGGATGACTTTATTGGTATTCTCTCTTATGGTAGCTATGCTAAAAGATTTCGAATTACTGTTTCTTTGGAAAATGACAGTGCTTTGTTTCACAACTCATACACATCTAAGGAAATTACAGTAATTTAACACATACATGAGGCCTAGACACCTTATACCATCATAAACTCTGGAACTCCCTGCCTGCCTCTGTATTTCTAACCTCCCATGACTTGGGTCTTTTTAAGAGGGAAGTTTCAAGACATTTTTCCCTGACTTTCAGAAAGTTCTTTTATCCTTTCATGGGGCTGGCAATAATAGTGTTTTTTTTTTTTTTTTTTTTTTTTTTTTTTTTTTTTTTTTTTTTTTTTTTTTTTCATTGTTTTTGTTGCTATTGGCTAGCTTTCCCCTCTTACATAAAAAATAATAATAATGATTTCTGATGGCAGATGGTTTTTAAGTTATCCCTTTACAAGTATATTGAATATTAATTGCAAAATTTGTTTTCACTCCCAAAAGCAAGGTGCAGTAGATAATATCAGTTAACTTTATTAGGCAAAGCATTTTTAGGTTGTTTGTCACTAACTGATGGTGGTTGTCCCTCTGCCAATATTCTTATGTTCCTTGTAGCATATTTATTTATTCCTTGCAGTATTTTCAGTTTTTTGTTAAAAAACAATTCAGGATAGCAAAATTTTTTGTGACACCTACCAAATGTGGCATACTTCTCTACCCTTCACTCTCTTCCAAAAGATATGGATTTATCTCAACCTCTAAATGAGTTTGAATTAAGTAACTAGTTGTTAAAAGTTATTTTAGGCCAACAAATTATTCCATTTGTATTACGAGGTAAAGGCCTGGAGTGAAGTTGTCTTTGCTGGAGACTTAATCCTCTCAGTCCTGATGACACTTGAGTCACACGGCACAGAGTTTTGTCAAAATAGAAAAATCTGTGTAAAATTTCATGAAGCAAGATGAAAGTGAGATGATGAAATTCAAAAGTAACTGTATAGTAACAATCAACAAAAATTATATGTGCTTCCCAGCCATTATAACTGTCATTGGGCTTCAGACAGTTAGACTTTGAAGGGCTGAGTGGCAGCAATATTTAAAGGGCTTGGTTTGTCTCCCATCCTTTATCTGGTGATTCACTGACTTTTAAGATGTGCATATGTATTAGATATATGCAAAATGCATTTTTGTTATATGAATATGAGAATCATATTACTAAGTTATTATGGAACATGTGGTAACATCATTCAGATCCATGTCAGAACTGTTTTGTAATAGTTTAATTCATCAACTCTCTCTCTCTCTCTCTCTCTCTCTCTCTCTCTCTCTCTCTCTCTCTCTCTCTCTCTCTCTCTCTCTCTCTCTCTCTCCCCCCCACATAATAATGCAATGATAATTTCTAAAGCTATTCATACATTAAGTTTTGAAAATTATGCTTCAAAATTATGAGAAAGAGAGAGTGGCAGACAAACATACAATCCTGCATCTTTTGATAGGCTACACTTAAAAAATTGGCTCATAACATTTTTATCCTTGGAAAAGTTGAAGTGAAATTGCAGCTCATGCATCTTCATTCCAAGACCCGTATTATAATTGATTTAGTCTTTTTAATTGTACCTTATATTATAATATAGAAAAATGTCTATAAAGATCATGGTATATAATTCATACACAGAAACGTAAACATGGGAAATACCATTTGAAACAACAGTTCTGTGTATGCAGACATGTATTCCTTAGCAATGCCTACTACCTGCCACAGAAAAGAATGAACAAGCATTGTCTCCAGGTCTGAGAAGGTTAATAATGATCTAGTTGGTTTGCCTGTGTAACAGACAAGCACTTCCTATACAGTACATTTACAGTGTTTTTGGTGTCCCCTGCATAGTCATCCTCATCCATTTTGTAATATGCACATATGCTTAGTTATGCCATAAATTGGAGTTTTATATATTTATATATATATATTTATTTACTCGTTTCTTGGTATTCTAAAGATGTTCTTTGAGGACAAAATTGACGATGCCAAGTACTGTGGTCACCTGTATGGTCTGGGGACGTCCTTTGTTGTCAACGGAAACTCATCAGCCTCATACACAGACAACGGCCACACTTCAGACTCCACCTCAAATTCATAGTGCAGCAGGGAAAATAAGTCAAGCCCCGCCCAACCTTGTACAGACCCTCCGTGGCCCGTGGAGACTTAGCTGGCCGTGTTGGCTCCCGATTCCCTTGAAGACCCAGCAGGAGTGTGGCACAGGGTTATTGTGTTTCTGAACCACACTCATGGAGGCTGGTGTCCCAGTCCTTGTGTGTCCTACCAATGATTTTTTTATCATTTCTGTATTTTAAAAAATGGGTGGAAGTGCCATCCTCACTTTTCTTCCTCTCTCTCTCTCTCTCTCTCTCTCTCTCTCTCTCTCTCTCTCTCTCTCTCTCTCTCTCTCTCTCTCTCTCTCTCTCTCTCTCTCTCTCATCCTTTCTTTTTGTTTTTTCTTAGTCTGTCAGTTTCCTTAATGTATTGAGTGAAAGGCAAATTTAGAATGTGGAAGTATGGATGTCTTACTGGTGAGGTCCTTAGGGACAAGTCCTCTCTGGTGTGTTTTAACTGGAAATTATGCATTTTCCAAAAGCCTGCTCGAGTGGTCAGAGAATCCCAGAGATGAAAGAAAATTCAGAATGTTTTTCAACTTATTTCCCCCATTTGTTGACAACCAATATTTAATTAACATTGTTAATCTTAAGATGAACAGAGCTTTTAATGGCGATATTAAATATTTTTTTCTATGATTCCCACTTCTCTAAACTTCAAAGCAATTTCTGTTGTATGTGCAGGAGTATGAGGGAGTTTTATATCAAAGGCTATACATCTCATTATTCCCATTTAGGCCTGAGTTAAGCCTGAGGCAGTACAACTTCATGTTCTGTGAAGGAACATCACATCCTTGGGTCAATGGCCACAGGTGCTAGGATTAAACACTCCCTGGTGGGCTGAACTGGAAGCTGAATGTCAGTGAAGAACAACTAATGTGGTTGAAGGGAAAGAGGCATCGTTGATTTTATGAAAATTAAACACAAAAATACACAAAAAACACTTATTTTTTATAATCAGTTTGTATCTTGAAACTGTGATAGCAATTATACTTTTATTGAAGATTATTCATATCAAAAAAGGTGAATAAAATTTCCACTGCTTTAACCATTCTTTGTTTATAGAGTTATCTCCTTCAGGCCATTCACAGCTAAGAATTTTCACCAACCCTTCAGCAACATTACTGAGCAGCCAGGGAGTGTGAGGGAGAGGTGTCATTTGACGCCTGCAGTGTGCCTGGGTATACTTTCTGCTAATTCATGAGATATGTCTTGTGGGTCCACTCCTCGTGGATATTTGATTGTCATCATAACACTTGAGATAAACTGTTGACAGTTGCAACAACTAACCAAGACAAGTAAGTCAATATCATCCTTTCATTAATACAGAATCAATAAGGATTTTCATTAAGATCATTAAGTCTCATATTTGAAGCATTAACTATTATGAGACATTTTATTGATTTTATTCATTCACACACACACACACACACACACACACAGATACATATATACACAACTCCATTGGGTACCAGTGTTTTTTTGTAATATTAGTAAAGAGCATGTTTTGAGGTATAATTGAATTTTGAAACATTTTGAGCCTTGAATAAGCACTTCATTTTTCACTCCAACTGCTCACTTTGTTTCGGCCTACATTAATATTTGCTCCGGAAAAATGCAATTAGATTTTTCTGCATCATTAAACCAAAATTTTATCGAGGACTCCACCAGTGATTTCTTCTGTACTTCCAACTAGATGAAGAAAATTGTGCTTGCTCTAAAATGAGTCTTGGAATGAAGCTCCCTCTTATTCTGCTGCTGGAATTAGTAATTTAGAATCACTCAGATGTCCTATCCTTTAATTACTTCAAGCTTTAAGGAATATTTCTTGACAAAAACTTCACTTCTTGTCTTTTATTAATTTATTTTGACATTATTATTATTGTTATTATTTTTGTTATTATTATTATGATCAAAATTGTTCATGATTTTCTTTTATGGGAGCTAGGAGAGCAGAAGAGTGACACTGCCCATTGTTACAAGTGGAGATATGAATATGGCTGTATTACCATGTTAGTCAGTCAATATGTCTGTATGTCTGTGAAGCCTCCAGCTTACAAGAATGATGCTGTAAGTTATTGTATTCTGACTAGAGGACTAAGCACCTGGAGGATCTTATTGTCTGCTGTCATGTCACTACTTCTTTTCCTCTCCATCTAATTGAGAGTTGCTAAGGCAATGGCCATTGCAATTTTCTGGTCATATTTTCCTCCCCCCTCTTTAGAGGTGTCACATGAAGCACCTGAAGAATGGAAATTAATTTAATCATGTTATGGACTTTATTTAATTTGTAGACAGACTCAGTGAGTTCATTTAATAACATACTTTACTTAGCACAAGTGGACTCTGTTCTCGGGAGCATGATAAGGTTTTGTTACAAACGTGCGAGTCTCCTCAGCAGTACAAGTGAAGGTATAAAGTTAGAAATATCATCAATGCATTACTTCTCAACAGCAGTAAGAGTAGAGCAACACAACCACACCAGCCAGAATCACAATTATGATGGACATCAGGCATGAGATGTGTCTAGTGGTACAAACATTGGTGACAGAACCACCGGACAATAGAAAAAATGTGACACATCTCTGCTCCAACTCTGATGTTTGAAATAATCATGATGCTGTCTGCTCGTGTCCCCGAGGATTCATTTGATATGTAGCTTACTGCCTTGATTGACTGTAAAATGTGTTCTTTTGTAACTAGATGCAGCTGTAGAGGCAGTGTCTCCTCTAAGCTGCAATATTTTGGATGAACTGACATTTCTACTTCATATATAACCAACCTCTTGCTAATTGGAATTGGCAGTGTACAAATAAGCTTTGGATTACAAGTGTATATAAGGACTTTCCTGGCTGAATAGGATAATTCATCCAGACCAGACCATAGATCACTTGAAAGTAATTTAATCTTATGGTGGATTGCAGAATACAGTGAACAGAGTTGTGATGGATGTGGCAGGAAAAAAAGTGTGATGAACTTTATGGAACAGCACAATATAAATGAACATTGTGATGAGGACACTCTTGAAGTTATAGTTTTGTATTCTTCAGAAACTCCAGATAAATATGAAGATAAGTTAAACAGAAGAGAGAGAGAGAGAGAGAGATAAGTGAAGAAAAAACTTTGATTGAGAGCTGAATGAAGACTGTTGAACAGAGATGAGGAAGAATTAACATGTTTGCAAGCTGCAATATTGAAGTTAGTGGATGTACCTCAAGTATGATGTGAGGAATACTTACACATTATTGCTTGAGGGAGACGTCTTGCTTTCCAGTGATGCTGCAGTAACATCTACATCGCCACAGCAGTAATCATCAATAATTCTAATAATATTATGGAGTATAATATTCATGTTGACTAGTCAAGGCAACAAATTCATTGCTGCAAAATTTTTAGAAACAAGATTTGGAAGATCAAATATTCAAACCTGTAAATTGTTCAAGTTCCAGTATTTCATTTTAAAACTTGTCAGCATGGTTTAGACTTAAGTAAACAACTGATAACTCATTGATTTAGTGTAGATCTACAATAGATAAAGTTTGTTCTTTTTCTTTTTTGCATAATGTCAGCCTTTAGGCCACATATTTCAGTGATGTGAATTATCACAACAACTAACTTTGGTCATCATAAAGATTTACTAAAAAGACAGTGATAGTGAAATTATCAAATAATCATCCACCAAACTGATGGTTAGACACAAGCAGGCCTCAGAAAGTTACTTGACTCCTGCTTCACTCAAGAAACAACCTTACATGCCTAATCAGCAAGCATATTACACTTTCAGCAGCTTCATAAATCATTCACTGGGACTGTTCCGTGTGAATGAAACAATTGGATGTACCAAAGGAAGACTGTGATAGCACTTTTCCATGTATGTGTTTTACTAGTAATTGTTGTGTTTTGGTGGCAAAGAGATTGTTGTCATACTTGTTACAGACCCACAACTCACTGATTATATGAGATGTTTGGTCTGTTGGCAGGTGTGGGTGCATATGTGTGTGTGAAGCACTGTGCTGTCCACCACCTGTAGGTGAGGAACTTCAGAAAACAATGTAATTAATGTTGAGCCGATACCTTTTATTTGTGACATGTAAAATACAGCAAGCTGTCGTTTGGTGCTGCTGCTTTGCTTCCCATTCATTGAAGTTTCCTTTTCAGTTATCTAAAATAGTTCTTTTATTAGAACAATATTTGAGGGTATATTTCAGTTGCAGTCTGCTTGGGGAAGAAAGCTTTACTACACATGGCATGCAAAGCTGCATCTTTACAAGGAAATATTGAATATTTGTAATGTTACTCATTTTCTTCAAGAAGGTATTAGGTTTTAATTATCATGCAATGATGCAAAGGGTTTAGACAACATGAATTAAAAGTAATAATAAAGAAGACATCCAGATATCAATAAATCTTATTTATAAACTCTGTACCGAGTAACATGACTGTCATAAGACTGATTTTGTCTCAAAACACATTATTTACTCATTGTCAACATTTCCTTGCACAAGTGTACAAAAATATCAGAATTGTGTGTCATGCAGTCATCATATTGCTCTGTCATGAAGGTTGCCAAGATGGAGCACACAACCTGTGTGTGGTCAGCCACATCTGTCTAGTCAGGTTTTTAAGTGCAAGACTAAGGCTGCAAGTGTCTATAAACTGAAAGTCTTCACTTTTACTCTTTTTAGTATATCTTTTGTCACATTTTTTAAAATCATTCCATTTTACCTAGTTGTAATTTCTCATTTGATGGATAATGGGAAAAATGTGTGTTTTCATGTATTAATTAACAACAGATCAATGTAATACATTATCTCACTAAATTAATGTTATCATTTTTATTGATATTTGATGTACATAATTTTAATTGTATTTTTAGCAGCTTGCAAACTTGGTAATCATGAAGTGATGGCAAAGGAAAGAATAGATATTGTTTTGTAACAAAGATATAATTTGTTTGAATTCCCTGAATGGCCAGACTGGCATTACAGTGTACCTGAAAAAAATCTTGGCAATATATATATATATATATATATATATATATATATAGTGTACATTGAAGTCCTGCATTCATTGCAATATTTTGATGTACATCACTTTAACTGGATTTCATAAGATTCTGCACTATGAATTGTTTTTTAGATCTAATAAATCTTCACAACATACTATAGGAACTATACACTACAGTATAGGAACTCTACTTTTGAACACAGGAAGTATAATTCTATCACATTTAGAGGCAAGCAATTATCAATTGCTTTTCACAGGAAAATTATAGGAATCCACCAGATGAAAGAGAAAAATGACATATACTGTTTACAAAAATATAGAACCCCTTCTGATATAAACTAAAGCAAAAACAAGACAACTGTACATGTAAATTCCTATAAACTAAACATAAGAATAATAGCTGTACTGGTACAGTATGTAATAAATAAATTAATCCATACATATGAATCAACAAGTTTTATAATACTTAAATGCAAAGTTCATTGCACATATTTTCCACTGATGTATACAAAATTATTTCAGCTTGCTGAATATTTTTTCCTACAATTACAGTACTAAAGTCTTTATTTTAAGGCCTCTCACTATCACATAGATTCCAGCCTCAACTACCTGTACACCATAGCACAATACCAAGCAGTGAAGACTAAACATCAAGAGTAATGGTGTTGTGCAGGGAAGAAAGATTAAATATTCGAGCAAAGAAACCAGGCTGGGAATACCAGATAATTGTGGCCAGGGCTGTTGTGGTGATCAGGGAGGCCAGCAGCCGTCGCTGCCATATTCGCCCACTCCCGGCACACTCCACAATCAGGTCAGCTGGGGTATGTTCAGCATCTCCGGATACCTGCCACAAATTACTTATTATTATTAATATTTTCATTATCTTGCTTTTTTGTGACAAATATTATATGAAAAACTAACTGAAGTTTGATACATTCAAGTGAACTGAAGTAGCTAAGGATACTGACCTTATCTAAATGGCATTTCAGGAATTTCACTTCTTCACTGAAGCCTCTCAGGTGTTTGAGGGCATCACTACACTGAGAGGCAAGGCTAGACACTGTGTGGACTTCCTGACCCAGCTGCAGAATTCTTGGGTCAGCCTGTAGCTGGTCCCTCAGGTAACCCAAAGTAGCATGCATGAACCGGATGTGTTTGTTGATGTTGCCCATGACAGCCGCACACTCTGGAAGCCTTACAGATAAAATAGCATTATAATTTTATGAATTCACAACATATAAAGAGTTTTCATGCATTTATTACGTTTAAATCTTAAAAACTTCATTAAGTAAATTGAGGGGTTAGGCTCTATCATAATCACCATATAACATTAGACCTTCTAAACTACATAAGAACATAGCCAATCCTCACATAATCCATCTCTCCATCATCACTACCTATGTATGAATGTAGAAATCTAACTATTTGAAGCCTTACTCCCTCTGAGGGCATCCCTCAATGGAGTGGCTATGGCAGGAGAGCCTCTACCTCTCCTTATTCAAACATTCCTCCCCTTGCTTTATCAAAAAATTATCCCTTACTAACATATTTCACATACTCTGTACTTTATCCTATTCTTTCACCTTCTAAATGATCTCACTCTTCTATTACCACCTTCACTTTCTTTGCAATGAATTTGTTTATCATCCTATCAGTATGGCTGTACTATCTTGGTGTGTTCTCAACTATTCCACCCCTCCACAATTTATACTACTTCCTCAGGAGCTCATACCACATTTCCCACACACACTTACAATATTCCCACTCTCACATCTTGTCACTCTAGATGGCCCTCAGATAGGCTCATGTTCTTAAGTCCACTGAGAGGATAACCGTGACAGGGTATACTATACTAAGTAATTATAACCAACTAATTTCATATTTAGGGAATGTTGATCTGAAGAAAATGGTCATTTTTATCAGAAAAAAATTAGTTTACTCACGTCATATTGGTATTCAGGGCTACATTAGGGAGACTTGATGTCTGCCATTCCTTCATATTTATATCCTTTATGGCTTGAAGAATACTCTTACGCTCTCCAACAGCTGTTATGTTCATGTTCTCAAGGTCTTTCTCAGTCAGACGAAGAAAGATCTCAAATGTCACCTGATTAAGGAAACTTGCCATTAAACATACATACAGCATGGATAAGAAAGTAATAGTTTTTGCATTAATATCAATTCATCACAGAATGCTGTACTAAATTCTTTAAACCTTTCAAAATTATGAAAAAAGTTTATTAATATTTCAGGAAAAAAATGCTGTAATTGAAAAATCATGAATGAGGTTCCTTTTAGCCAACAGTGAACATGACATTTGATGAAGATTCTTAACGTCAACACCAAGACACCACTTAGACCACCATATTGCCTCCTGCTATTTTCTATTGATATTTTCTCCAGTAATCACTTATGTCAACTAGTCACCTGGTGTTTCTCAAAGATGGGAATCATGTGGGGAAGATTGAGGCCAGTCAGTACCATCTCCAGCTCTCCAAAGGTTTCAGCCATCTTACTAAGTTTTGAGGGTGTGGCCTTGGTCTTGTCTGCAGCAGCCAGGCTTGTGATATCAACACCAGCATTTGGCCACTGGGCACTACAGCGTTCCAAGATGTCTGCAATCTAAATAAGTAGAACACATTAGTGAAGTCCATTCTTGTTGCCTTTAAATCCTCTATCATACATTCAAAAGATTTTTCACTTTCACTCACAGGAGCTTTCTTCTCATTCTCCTTGACATTTAAAATACTATGCCCATCTTCTTCATGGCATATTTTTTTTCAGTCATCCTATTACCCTTATCTTTCATATTCTCTTCTTTCCCTAACCTTTACTTTGCATTCTTTCCATCTCTTTTCAAATCTTTCTCTTATCACTGTCATCCTCCTACCCCATCTCTCATCTACATTTCATTTCCTATCAAGCACAATTCTTTCCATTTCATTCCTCCTCCACCTCTTACTTAACATGCAACTCTATTAGTTTTCTAGTATAAATAATTTTCAAAAAAGTAAAGAATTGTTTGATACTCACTTCAGGAAATCCAGCAGCTAAAGCAATATCAGCTGGTTGTTGGCCATGAGTGTTCATTTTTGTGGGATCTGCTGAGTTCTGGAGCAACACCCTCACCACCCGTCCATGGCCCCTTGTGGCTGCCCAACTGAGTGCACTCCACCTGCCATAAACGATAGACATAAAGATAATTAGGAAAAGTAATTATGAGAAACATAAATGAAAGTGAGGATGAGGATGAGAGCCCACCATAAAAACATACATTTTAACTCTCCACTTTTTTCATTGTTTTCAAATAAAATAGATTTTAAAAAATTACTAATGCTAACCCTCTATTGTCTTGTTTGTTTATATTGACTTTAGCACTGATGAGGCGCTGCACAACAGAAACACGTCCCTCCTTGCTGGCAAACATCAAGGGAGTCATGCGGTGACGTTCAGCAACATCCGCCTTAGCTCCATAATTAAGCAGCAGATCCACACACTCCAGCAGCTCTTCTTCTGATTCTCGGCTGGATGCAGATGCTGCCATAATGGGTGTGAAGAGCTCTGGAAGGTATTTCCATGTACTGGTCTTTATTTTGTATCTCTTTTGGAAAGAGATACAACTGTAGATGTAAAAGCTTCTCTCTCTAATTATTTATTGTTGTGCATGAAATGACCAAAATAAATCTCTAATTGTTTACAGAACTAAATATTCCTCATTTTGAGAATTGCAGATCTTGGCACAAAAATTTTGACAAATTTCCCTTACTGTTTCCTCCATTTGTCATAACTCCAATGTTTATAGTGCTGCTAAGTACAAAATGTCAGCAAAATATGACACTAAAATAGCACACTGGAGTGCTGCCAAAAGTTACACACAACAACATAAGGGTGAAGTTGGATCCACGAGCCCCATGACACTCATTCAACAAGTGGCTGCTCACTGTGCCAAGACTATTTAGAGTGTCACTGTAAACATAATGCCCCTTACCATCTTCCCACCATTCTCCTAATTTTACAAATGTATGCATTTGTAAATATGGCTATGAAATTTTGAAATATGAATTGATAGATGATATATTTTTTTGCACCCACTTACATCTTTACATTTTATTGTGTAGTTCACATTGTTATTTATAACAATATGAAAACTTAAGTAACTGGCAACAGCCTTAGAATGGTGAGGTAATACATTCCTTTACTGTGCCACTGCTATCTTGAGGATGCACCTCTGAGTGAGCTGCCAATTGTCCCTATTCATCTCTAATAACACTATAAAATTGCTCTGATGAAAGAATCTGCTCTGGAATAGGCACATACTGCACTTCCTGTGCTACTTTAGGAGATCCAGATCTGATGCTATAAAAAGTATGGTAAAGAGGTAAATTACTATGAACTATGTGTCAGTTATCATAATAAGCATGATTGGATATCAATCAATTAAGAAATTAATAAAAAACTGACTAAACATAAAGATCATAAATGAAAAATAACATCAAACCTTTGTGCATGTTTGGATCAGCTCCTTGCTTGAGAAGATACTCCACCACCTGAGGACGGCCAGAAGAGCAAGCAAACAAAAGACAGGTCCACCCTCCCTTTAGCACCTGGTCCACTGCAATACCTGTGTGGCCAATACATATACTGTACACTGATGTGACCCAAAGCAGAAGTGGAACCATAGGAGAACAGTAAAGATGAGTTTTTAAAGGAGAAAATTGTACAATAATTTTAAAACATGATAAAAGGAAAATCAAAGAATATTTTTGACAGAGAAAATATCTCTAGTTTGGAATGTATTTGCTTACATGGTCCTGAGCATTAGTATGCTGTGGTTTCACTATGAATATTAAAACTTATATACTTAGCTTATAAAAATACAACTTTACTGCACCTTGTTTGAAAAGAGACTTCATCACAGGGAGGTTGCCCTGCATGGAAGCCAAACGTAATTCATCAAGAGGAAGTGCATACCCATCATGCATGCGAATTTCTCTTCTAGAATTACTCCTGCGAGGTCCTGAGCCAAAGCTCTTGGTAGAGCCACAAGAAGGGGTTGGGCTGGGAGCTGTAATTGTGAAAGATTAAAAGATAAATAGGATAGTAAAATTGGTTTGGAATACTTTATTAGAGCAATAGTTTTAATGAAGAAAATAACAACTGTTTCTATCATAATTAGTTCTGATATAGCTTCAATATCATAATATTTATATACTGACTTCTCAATGTCTTAAGAATAATTAGATAAAATGATTTTTTAATCATCACAAAGAATTCTGTCTTCGGTGAAACATCACCTTTCAGAAATCCATTCTGGTGGGCAGAAAGGGAAAGAGAGTGGCCATTGACAGGAGGCTCAGCACTCCATAGTGTATCCCCGTTTCCCATTTCTTGGCTTCTCTCACTCGTTGCATCAGACCATACAGAAGTCATACTCTGTCCAGGAAAATTATTGTTCCGTAAGTTAATATCTTGTAAGAATGTCATTATCATAATAACAAACAACTGAGGTAATCCCATAACTGGGCAAACAATTATTCTATCATCAGCTATATGGTAGGAGACTCTACTCACCAAGTTCATAGAATCATAATCCGAAGTCAAAATTTCCACTGCTTCAGACTCCATTTTTTGAAATAGTTTTATATATAAGGAGTTTAATGTATTTTCTCAAAACAGTCTTTTAAGTTGCCACACAAAAAAAATCACTTTTTAAAGTAATCAGTAATGAGCATTTTCCTGTGTACTGCTCTGCTCAAATTCATTCATACGTTTGTTATCACTTGTCCAGCAATGTTAGCAAAATTATTTCAATCAGTACAATTCAATATTCAAACACCTTCCACTTTCAGCATAATTTTCTGGTGATCTAAATATAGGAGCCCCTTCACTGCACCACCACCAGCTTCCAACTGCCCCAGCCAAGTGGAGCGCATCTGGCAAGCTGCACACACAAGGGGAGACTTAACAGAGTAACGGGTGAGTGGAAAGATTAATGAAGGGCTATAGCCAGTTGTGGCTAGACATGCACTGTATAGTACAATAGCAATGTATTCTTCTTTTTCTCTCCTTTCGTCTAGCATTGAGACCTCTAATTTGTTACATGTGATAATACAATTGCATTTTGGAACAATTACTTGATATATTCTCCAACTTTTTCTCACAGTAACATAAAAATCATAACTATACACTGATCACATAAGTTCTCTCAGTTTTTGTCATTATTACCAGCTTCACAATTCTTAAGGGAATAATCAAACCACTCGATGGCAGCTTGCCAGGGATTGGTAGAGCTGCTATGGGTAAAATGTTAAGCCTTTCACACACTGATAGTCTCAGACATGTCCACTGTGCAGTTTAACTTCTTGGGAATCTAACATTGATGGTACCAAGCTGTCATTAGGACTACATGTATTGCTTTATCTAGTATTGTATCTTCATTACAGAAAACTAAACAGCATATACTTGCTTTGAATTTTGTGGTATACACCTCTATAGGTCTGGACATTATGAGCAGACCATGTTAAATAATTTGGTTCCAGTTTTTTTTTCTGTTCAGTTAGTTAGGTTATTTTGTTTATCTAATTTTTATTCATTTATCTATTATTACTATCATTATTATTATCATTATCATCATGATTATCATTATTATTATTCATGACTGACAGTATATATCCATTTATTCTATCCTATTTATCTATTCATTTACTTTTACTTATTTACTTTTTTATTTTTTTATTTCTAAAAGTTTTTACACAAACACACACACACACACACACACACACACACACACACACACACACACACACACACACACACACACACGAGCACAGGCACATGTGCATATAATGTGTACTGGTTAGGACACTTGGCTCACAACTGAGAAGGGTTGGATTTAAGTCCCGGGCACAGTGAGGCAAATGGGCAAGCCTTTTAATTAATGTGTAGCCACTGTTCATTTAGCAGCAATTCGGTACAGGCTGTAACTAGGGCAGTTGTGGCCTTGCTGTACCATGTGGTGTGTGGTGTGGTCTCACTCCTACATGAAGATCAGTCAGTATGAGCTCTGAGCTCTTTCCATAGGGAAAAGGTTGGCTGGGTGACCAGCAGAAGACCATGGTGAAATACACACACGCACAAACACAAACACACACACACATGTACCTATACAGCTCACCTGAGGATCAAACTTGTCTTTGAAGAACCCAGGATCTCCTCTGCCACCATTTTTTCTGTGGATTAAAAAGAAGCAGTGAGATCAAACTATTACACACTCTACAATGAGATTTTGTTTTTAAGTACAAAGATCCAGAAAATGTATTACTTAGTATAATGCTAAAATTTCAATTACTGGCTAACTTAATCTCCCATAAGGTTAAGGCTGAGGCTTAAAAGATAAAAATATTTTTTGTCACATAAATTATAGAAATTATAGGAATAAGGAAAGAACATATGACTTGATGACATTCAATTAAAAAAAAATCAAAATATGAAGCTAAAATTTGGTCAACTTTCAATTCTCCAATAATGAAATTTTAGTACCACTACCCTGCAGCAGCATACGGTGCACCCACACACTGCTTCATCAGTAATATGATGGCCTTTCATGCTGTGGTTATGGGTTCACTATCCAACACAGCACCTTTCTCCAAAAGCTCAAACTTATGTGAACTTCTAGATCTTCCTTTTCTCCTTTTGGCAGTTCCCATTAGTGTTTGCCACAGTAGATAATCTTTCTCATTTAAGCTCCCAGATCAACTGCTCAGTATTTGCTGTGTGCTTAAACTGTAGCCTTGTTTGAGGCTATACAAGCATGATGCACAATTTTGAAGTGATGTAAAACTACAGAAAATAACCTAGTATATTAATAAGCCACTAAAGTATTGGAACTCCTGGGACACTTTAACATGAGGAGTATTACACCCTCACCATATAATCTGATACAAGATTTATAAAAAAAATTTAGATAAGGAGGAAAATAAATAATGAATAAATAATTTTCAAGTAATTTTTTAAAGTTGGTTGTTATACATGAATTAACTGGAAAAAAAAAACTGAAAGGAAATTATCAAAACCAAAACAACAGAAGTATTGGAGGAAAAGGTACATACAGCACCACAGCCTACCAATATATGTATAAGCATGACATTCACTTACTGCAGGTTAGTATTGACAGGTGTCATGTCAAAAATTTCCTCCTCCTCCTCCATCTCCCTGCAGTAGGCGCTCACCAGCTCCATTTCATCTTCACTGCTGTCCATCATAATGTCAGGCCCCGTGGCTCGAGTGATTGTGCCTCACAGCCCTCACTCTCTATCTTGATCACCTATCAGCACGTGTCTGCTGCAGTGACACTGCAAAGGTTGTCTGATTTTCCTGGTGAAAATAAGAAAAATACAATTGAAAAGTAGATGATTTTACCACAATGTAGCCCCAATACAAACAACTACATACTAATATCTACTTCAGCTGTTATCTTTTGTATCATTAATTGTTCATCTTTCTTTTGGTAGGTATCATTTTGTTCATAAGTTTTCTCAGGCTTGTTTTTTCTTCTTCAATTATTTACAAATTACTACAACATTTGCAACAAAATCTAACTAGATTCTTTAAACAAAATTTAATTAGCTTTCTTATTATTTTACGGGTTTTTTTCCTTTCACTTCCTTAATTTTTTATAGGATTTTAATCATCCAGTAAGTCCCACACACCTACACACAAAGGAAGGCATGCACTGTGCAGCCATTAACAAGGAGCTATATTATTTCTAACTCATACGCGTAACGCTATGCTGAGACTCAGCATGACAAGTCCTGTTACCAGTTGATGACCATGATAAAAACGAAAAGCACCATAACTACTGTTATTAACGCCTTTGTTGTTTTAATATCATTTAGAAAAACTACGAAAGTATCCCATTCTTGTTATCAAGCAGCCCACACATAATAAGAAGTAACTAACAGTCACAAGTAGGGGATTACAAATTAAAGTAATGTGGTATACCCTTCAAAAGTAACCCAATCCGCTACTTTCACACAAAAGATGCATGTAGTATATTTATGTAGGTGGCTTCTCCGAAGAGTATGAGTATCGGCACCACAATCTGGTATCATTGCCTTTCTCCTCCTTTCAACTTATTTAGCTTCTCACGTTATGTATTACTGCAGTGTACTTTCTACAACACTTCTGCGAAGAATAGAAAACAGGTTCAAAGATAAAAAGAACGTTACTAACTGAGCTAACACTACTACTTCTAGTCATCACTTAATATTTTATCCCATTGTTTTGTCTCATATCGGACGCCTTTACCAGGAATCATTCCAATGTCTCAGACTTTTTGTTTTAATTTGCCTTCTTTTGATTGTTTTCATCAACATCATCCAACCCTCTGTTCCATTATTCCACACCTATCACTAACACACGAAGGTACAAATGTGTGTTCACTTCATACTTCTAGTTCACGCTCACAGCCGTGTTCACATGCTCACAGCCGCGGCCGCCCCTAATGTTTACTGTGTGACGTCACACGTGTTTTTTTTTTTTTTTCTCTCTTTTTCTTTTTTCTTTTTTTTTTTTCTTCATAGGAGAGAGTTCGGGATCGTATACACCTCGGTATTTCAATGCTTTTCTCTCTCTTACTTAATTGCCTAGAAATCAATAGCAATATATATGTATGAATATATTAATATATATTTATGTATATTGATATGTTGATATTGTCCAGCCAGCGATTGGCAACTGCCGCCCACCTATTAGTGTGTCCGAGGATCATGATGTGATCTTGGCCGGGGGATTGAATCAAGGATATTACATCACACATAAACACACACACAGAAAATTGAAGGATCAAGGAACTAGACAACATTGTCCAGCTAGTCTTTTCGAGGCCTTTTGATGTCATCAGTTGAACTAAAGTACATAATCAGATAAGGCCGATTCTTTCCTATTTCCAGGTAGAAGGAAAGAAGCAGACAGATACACATTTTTTATGTTTGTTACATTGAGAAATAACAAGCTGGGTTAAGATTGATATTCTCTCACCATGACTATATTCCAATGCAAGAATGTTTCTCCAGTTAATAATGTAGAAATCTATTTACTCTGCCTCTAGAACCATAAAAACACCTTAAAGAACTCTTGTCAATTGAAATAAAACCTTTTGAAATAGTGGAGATGAAGCACAAAGAGTTTGAGAAGACATCATCGCAACACTGATTGAGGAACCAGCAGCAGAGGATTCATATTACTTTTATACCTTTTTGCGTATATCATTGATATTACTACGAATATAAGTATACAAAATAAGTTGTATTACTTATATATCCATGCAGTAGTACCAATATCACACTAATAGCAAAGTTTCTTTAGAAATATTAAGCTAGTTAACATGGCATCTGTTTCCACAGTACCGCACGCAGGGCAACATCCTTTTACGATGCATGTACCGCAGGAGTCTGGTCAAATTAGAACTCTATACTAGGCATCAGTGTATGCAGCCTTGCATCTCTAAAACACAAACCGGCCATTAGTAAGTCCAAGTAACTCTGTAGCTCGTGCATTGAAGTATAACCACTTCAATATCCCTTATCTGAGAATACATTCAGGCTGATACATGCACTGACTCTCACAACAGCGGGTTTCCAACATCTACCACACCTGCAAGGCAGCAACACTTCATAATGAAGATAGCGAATGTTGTAACACTTTTGGTAACAATAATCACAGTAATCTAATATTTGTATTTTGTCATGGAATGCGTAGGTTCAGAAATCCTTGCACTGCACATGTGTCAAGTCTGCGCTTACTGCAGTTATGAATAATTAATAATCTGCCCAAGAAACGTAGGCCGGGCTAAATTATTCATTATCCTCACTTATCGTACTTCTTCACGCAAGGAGGCAGGCAGTTACTTATGTAAAACACATTCTTATGATTTCAAGGTTGCTGTTACAAATCTAAAAGTAGTGTTGGCTTTATCATTTTCATCCACTGCTGTGTTGTGGTTGAAAAATCGCTTGTGAGAATTGGCCGATATAATGTTGAGTTGTGAACACGATAATTTTCATAGGATGGATTACTGATGTGAATTAGAGATATCTGAAACATTCGTAGCTTAATGGAAAATGGACACACACACACACACACACACACACACACACACAGAGAGAGAGAGAGAGAGAGAGAGAGAGAGAGAGAGAGAGAGAGAGAGAGAGAGAGAGACCTCGTTGTCCCGGTGTGTAGTGTGTATGTGTGGATGTGATCTCAGCCAAGGATATTATAAATATAATCCTTAATTCTTAGAATCCTTGGTCTCAGCCCTCCCCGAAGATCGGTCTATGAACCCTGAGCTCGCTCTGTAGGAAAAGGCTGGCTGGGTGACCAGGGGACGACCGCGAAAGTGAGGTGAACACACACACACACACACACACACACACACATACAGATATCGAAAACGTTTGATAAGACGTAAGATTTTGGCATCTTTGGTATATATTTTTTAGCAACTTATCAAATATTCCCCCGTTCACTTTATGATTATATAGGTTTAACATTTGGCTGCTATTCTAATAATTTTAGTTTCACCTAATGAGTGAGTAAGAGGACCTTTGAAGATACAGCACTTACCATATCTTATCTTGCCCACCGGATGTACAAACACACACACACACACACACACACGCACACACACACACACACACACACACACACACACACACACATAATGTGTGTGTGTGTGTGTGTGTGTGTGTGTGTGTGTATATATAT
>CM035211.1:7729622-7757931 GCA_020233015.1 Callinectes sapidus | reverse complement strand
TCTCTCTCTCTCTCTCTCTCTCTCTCATATTTTTTTGTTGACTTTGACAAATGGTCTTCCACAAACAAAGTAAGTCAGATGATCTTTAATCCCCAACCAAGTAACACCTCAACCTCAGTCAAAGTGTGTGTGTGTGTGTGTGTGTGTGTGTGTGTGTGTGACAGATGGCAAACTTCCAGATGGCTCCACCCTGGTATCAAGAACCTATTCATAAACTGCTCATCTTCACTTGTCAAATAATTCTATCAGGAAGATTTTTAGTATGAACAGATTGCATCTCTCTCTCTCTCTCTCTCTCTCTCTCTCTCTCTCTCTCTCTCTCTCTCTCTCTCTCTCTCTCTCTCTCTCTTTTGGTCCTAACTCAAATGATTCAACATACCACATTTCAATTTATGTTCAATGATTATTTTTTGTGGTAAGGAAATAGCTCATGAGTTCATGAATTACATCAATCTCAATTTTTTGTATAACATATTTAAGGGAGTGAAAATGAATGTCATTTTTTTTGTAAGATATCTAAGGAAACGAGAGAGAGAGAATTTTACTTATGTTATGTTTCACATGTTTGTGTTGAAAATGTATGTGTAATTGATGATATTCAAGTTGACTTCCTTGCTGTTTTCACTTACAGAACAAGTTGGAGCAATACCGAGTGGACCTCCAGGCTGGAAAACAGCTCAATGAAGACCAACAGCAGGCGGTGGCTAACTATGACCGTGTGCTGGGTAATCTGGAAGTGGTGCGGGAGCTGAACCAACAATTTGGAGTCATCTTGGCTGAGCACAACAAGTTCATGAAGAAGCAGGCAAAAAGAGAACAGATTGAGAGGCAGCAGGAAGAAATTAGCAAAGTGAAGGATATTCTTAAATTCCAGGTTAGTTGTCATTGTGAGAGGAGTGATATTGTAAGTTTCTGCCAGGGAACTTTGTTGGCTTACTTGCTTCCTGTACCTGTTGACTGCAAGGTGAATTGGAATAATGTGACGGAAGACAAACTTAGTGCTTATAATGTTCAGTATTGTGGTAAAATAATTCTGCCAAGCAAGTGAGACCATGGAATGAGAAACTGAGAAGTCTCGTTCATGTAATAGTTACCAGGGAATGTTGTGCAATTGCTTTTAGATTTAATTCACTTTTTCTATAACATAGTTTGAAGGAATTCTTTTGTTCATATTTTCAATCATAAACCTTTGGCATCCTTGCTTTTGTTTTTTGTGGTATTGAGATGATTATATTGTTAACTTTATTTTGATATTGAATTTTATTTTTTCAAGATTTTGAAATACATCAGAAGGAATTAGCAGTTTATACTAAAAAAAAGCCAACTAATGCAATAATGTTGTCCTCAGGAAGTCCTGCAGCAGCTTGGACAGGAGGAGGTGCGGGCAGACTTCCTGGCAGGGACCAATGGTGCGATGCAAGTCTCTGCAGAAGTCCTCGACAGTCTACAGGTAGTGCAGAAATTAACCACAGCCACCAGAACCAAGGGACAGTCTTTATCAGATCTGCAGGTATGGTTGTTCTTTCACCTTTTATTCCACATTACTTTGTGTTAAAATTGTCTAATTCTAATGCTGAGCTGACATCTGTACCTATCCCACACCTGGTATTGGATATTGTTATTTTTTATTTACATAATATCTAATTCTTTTTAACTGTATGTAACAAAACTGGGTGCTTGAAGTTTACACAACAAAATTTTTTCTAGATATCTTATGTGGCTGTGGTTTGCTAGAATTGTGTAATATTTGTTCTTAAATCAGGGTGAGTTCAGGAATGCAGCGGAGCACATGGTTCTGCTACGGGAGGGAAAGAACAAGGAGGTGGCCGGCAGCACATACAAGGCTCTCCTCAGTGTGATGGAGGAAATTTCAAATTGCCCGTACCCTGAGAGAAAGCCAGCTGTTCCTGAAGAAGAGGAAGAAGTGGAGGAAGAGGAGGAACAGGAGGAACTGGAAGCCCACCCAACTACAGAACCGGTGAGTGAAGTTGATGGAAAGCCTGTTTAACAACTGGAATAGGAAGGAAAACTTTATTCTTTTTAAGCATTGTTTAGGAATCAAGTTTTAGAAGATAACATGTTTTTGCAGTTTAAATGTCAAGACAATCATTGTAACAGTATATTAATAGCAAAGCAACTATCAACACCATGAAAAGTGCTAAGAAAATGGACCACAAGGACTCAAACTGTGATGTGTCATGTACATCCAGGTCACTGTTCACAAAGATGTAATGAGGACTCTATCATGTGGTGTTAATAATTTCATTTGAAAAAAAAAAATGCTTTCTAATATACAAAATATTACTGTGAAATGTATTAAAACTATTGTTACATTCATGGCAAAAAAAGTCTTAAAATACAGATATTGACCATAAGATGGGCTTGAATATGCATTTGCCAAAGACTTTCAAGAAAAGTATAAATTATTGTACAAAACTGCAAATTATTGTATTATTGTAATTTGCGCAAATGTCAATGATATTTAATCTGAAGAACCCTCATATAAATAGAACTACACGAGGCAGGTTATGTATTCTTATTATAAATATCTGGCACTGAAACATCCTTAGCCAATACAATAAATTTTTCAAATCCATGATTACATGGGGAAGTTTTAACAGCAAATAGCACTTCCACAGTGTGTGTGTGTAGCTTTGGTTAGAAGTTTAATAGTTTGTCACTACCAATCTTCTCCCTCTCTCCTTCCTATATGTGTGTGTACCTCTTTTTTATGTGTGTTTTTTCCCAAGTTTTGTAATTTAGGTACATGAAATCTAAATCCAAAAAAATTCAATTTACATTTCTTTCCACTTATACGCAATATATATTTCACATTGTGGTCAACAGATGTCTCACATGAGTTCCTTTACGCCACACAAACAACAACAGTCACACAAACACGTGCATATAATATATATATACAGTCAAGCCCACAACTCCTCAAAATTCATAGATGTCATTCACATTTTGAGAGTTTAAAGTAAACACACATGAAATGCATAAAAAAAAAAAAAAAAAACAGGCATAGCAAAAGACTTATTTACTTCAGTGTGAAACTCCCGAGTTCCGATGAAGATTAAACAGCCCTCCCCCAGGTCCCCGCCTCCCTCTCATGCACTAAATACTTGAACAGTTCGCGTAGTATTCCCCCCCTCCCCCTCACTCCGTCCCTATCCGCTCCCATTTGATACACAAACACTGAGTAGGCCCCCCCACTCCCTCCCTCAAGCCACTCACCATCCTCTCTCTCTCTCTCTCTCTCTCTCTCTCTCTCTCTCTTATCAAGTAGAATATCTCGCAGCATCATTTCCAACAGGAATTATTTCAGGAAAAGTATAAATTATTGTATTATCATGGTTTGCACAAATGACAATGATATTTAACGATTCATGCTTCATTGGTTGTTTAAAGTGTTAAATATATCTTCATTAGTAAATAAGTTTGCCCATGACCAGAGTAGAAGGCTGCATTGACTGGGGTGGTAGGTAGGAAGTTACCAGGGTTGGGGGCTGGAGTAAGCGAGGCAACTAGGGGCCGGAGTGACTTGAAAGCTGTTCACGAGTCGCAATAGAGAGAAGTCGGCCAATATGTTTAATGCCAGAAAATCTTATGAAAAAGGTTTTTAAAAACCCTTGTACACATGAAAAACCTTAAACATCAAAAACATGAAAACAGCCTTTGCAAACCCCTTATAACATCATCAAAAACATAAAAACACCTTAATTAAACCTCAAATAATGTGAAAAACTCTTAGACAACAATACAAATATGAAAAATACCCTTAAAACAAGAAAAATATCCCTAAAAACCCCCAAAATCACCCCTAACTTAATGTAAATTAACCTAAGGTTAACAACCCTTTCCAGGTAGGACATGCAGAAACATCTTCTAAAAACCCTAAAACCACTTTAGAAAACCTTAAGAACTGCCAAAAAAACACCCATAACCTAACCTAACCTAACCTAACGAAATCTAACGTCCCATTACAAGTGTCCCAGTGGTCCAACCTGGTGGTTTTCACAGCATGCAAAAAACATGAAAAACCTTAGAAAACAACCTTAAGCACCCTAAAAACACCCGTAAAACTCCTATAAACAACCTTAAAAATACCCCCAAAACACCCGTAACCTAACCTAACCTAACCTAACGAAACTTCACGTCCCTTTACATGTCTCCCACTGTTACAACTTGGTAGTGTTCAGAGTCAGCAAAAAACATGAAAGCCTTAAGAAACAACCTTAAACACCCAAAAAACACCATTAAAAACCCTAAAAACAACCTTAAAAAACACCCCCTCAAAAATATCCCCTAACCTAATCTAAGCCTGAAAAAACATCGAAAACTTGAAAATTACCTTTGTAAACCCCTTAAAACATCGTCAAAAACCTGAAAACACCTTAATAAAATTGCAAAAAATATGAAAACTATTAAAAACCAATATAAATATATAAAAACAAAAAACAAAACAAACTTAAATCCTCCCCCCAAATCACCCCTAATCTAATGTTAACAATCCTTTGCAGATGGGACACGCAAAAATATCTTTTAAAAAACCCTAAAAAAAAATTTCAAAAACCTTTAAAACTCCCAGAATAACACCCCTAACCTAAATTTTTAAAAACACTCGTGCACATGAAATACCTTAAACATCAAAAACATGAAAACAGCCTTTGCAAACCCTTATAACATCATCAAAAACATAAAAACACCTTAATTAGACCTCAAATAACATGAAAACTCTTAAAAACCAATATAAACATGAAAAATACCCTTAAAACAAAGAAAAACATCCCTAAAACCCCCCAAAATCACCCCAAACCCAATGTAACTTAACCTAACGTTAACTACCCTTTCCAGGTAGGACATGCAGAAACATCTTCTAAAAACCCTAAAACCACCTTCGAAAACCTTAAGAACTGCTAAAAAAAACACCCCTAACCTAACGAAATCTAACGTCCCATTACAAGTGTCCCAGTGGTCCAATCTGGTGGTTTTCACAGCGAGCAAAAAACATGAAAAACCTTAGAAAGCAACCTTAAGCACCCTAAAAACACGCTTAAAACTCCTATAAACAACCTTAAAAATACCCCCAAAACACCCGTAACCTTACCTAACCTAACCTAACGAAACTTCACGTCCCTTTACATGTCTCCCACTGTTACAACTTGTTAGTGTTTAGAGACAGCAAAAAAACATGAAAGCCTTAAAAAACAACCTTAAACACCCAAAAAACACCATTAAAAACCCTAAAAACAACTTAAAAAAACACCCTCTCAAAAATATCCCCTAACCTAACCTAAGTTTGAAAAAACATCAAAAATTTGAAAATTACCTTTGCAAACCCCCTAAAACATCAAAAACATGAAAACACCTTAATAAAACTGCAAAAAACATGAAAACTATTAAAAACCAATATAAACAAAAAAAAACTTTCAAAACAAAAAAAACTTAAATCCCCCCAAATCACCCCTAACCTAATGTAACCTAACCTAATGTCAACCATCCTTTGCAAGTGGGACATGCAAAAATATCTTTTAAAAAACCCTATAAAAAATTTCAAAAACCTTTAAAACTGCCAGAAAAACACCCCTAATCTAAATTTTTAAAAACCCTCGTACACATGAAAAACATTAAACATAAAAAACATGAAAACGGCCTTTGCAAACCACTTATAATCTAAAACATAAAAACACCTTAATTAAATCTCAAATAACATGAAAAACTCTTAAAAACCAGTACAAACATGAAAAATACCTTTAAAACAAAGAAAAACATCCCTAAAACCCCCCCAAAATCACCCCAAACCTTATGTAACTTAACCTAACGTTAACAACCCTTTCCAGGTAGGACATGCAGAAACATCTTCTAAAAACCCTAAAACCACCTTCGAAAACCTTAAGAACTGCAAAAAAAAAACACCCCTAACCTAACCTAACGAAATCTAACGTCCCATTACAAGTGTCCCAGTGGTCCAACCAGGTGGTTTTCACAGCGAGCAAAAAAACATGAAAAACCCTAGAAAACAACCTTAAGCACCCTAAAAACACCCTTAAAACTCCTATAAACAACTTTAAAAATACCACCTAAAACACCTGTAACCTTACCTAACCTAACCTAACGAAACTTCACGTCCCTTTACATGTCTGCCACTGTTACAACTTGGTAGTGTTCAGAGACAGCAAAAAGCATGAAATCGTTAAGAAACAACCTTAAACACTTAAAAAACACCCTTAAAACCCTAAAAACAATCTTAAAAAATATCCCCTCAAAAATATCCCGTAACCTAACCTAAACCTGAAAAAATATCAAAAAATTGAAAATTACCTCTGCAAACCCCTTAAAACATCATCAAAAACCTGAAAATACCTTAATAAAACATCAAAAAACATGTAAAATATTAAAAACCAATATAAACATGAAAAACCCCTTAAAAAAAAATCTTAAATCCCCCCCCAAATCACCCCTAACCTAATGTTAACCATCCTTTGCAGGTGGGACATGCAAAAATATCTTTTAAAAACCCTAAAAAAAAAATTAAAAAAACCTTTAAAACTGCCAGAAAAACACCCCTAACCTAACCTAACGAAATGTAACGTCCTATTACAAGTGTCCAAGTGGTCCGAACTGGTGGTGTTCACAGCAAGCAAAAAACATGAAAATCTTGAAAAAGAACCTTAAACACCCAAAAAACAACCTTAAAACTCCTAAAACAACCTTAAAAAATACCCCCCAAAACCACTCCTAACCTAATGAAACCAAATATTCCTTTACAGGTCTCCCAGTGTCACAACTTAGCAGTGTTCAGAGCAAGCTAAAAAAAATGAAAGCCTCAAGAAACAACCTTAAACATCTTAAAAACACCCTTAAAACCCCTAAAACCAACCTTTTGGTTGTTCGATTTGCAAAAATTCAAATTAGGAAGCAATTTTTAACATTAAAATTAATATAAAAACATTTAATCTGTTCCAGTTTATTTTAAATAAAGAATACTACACTCAACCCCCAGCTATTATGAGAAATTGGTCCCTTAACATTGCCGCAATAGCTAAAGATGCAATAGCCATTGTTAAGAAGTAATGGGAAAAAAAATTGGACATGGCCCATCTGAGTGGTACCTTGTTTTCCCCACAACTCATCAAAACTCATAGATTTCGTTCACATTTTGAGAGTATAAAGTAAATACAGACATGAAATGTATAAAAAAAAACAGTTATAACAAAAACTTATTAACTTCGGTGTGAAACTCTGCCCGATGAAGAATAAACAGGCCTCTCCCAGGTCCCCACCTCCCTCTCATGCACTAAATACGGGAACACATCGCATAGTATTCAGTCCGTCCCTATCCTCTCCCATTTCATACACAAATAGACCAAGTAGGCCGCCCCCTCCCCTCCCTCCCTTCTCCAGCCACTCACCATCCTCTCTCTCTCTCTCTCTCTCTCTCTCTCATCAAGTAGAATACAGGGGTACCTATAGATTCGAACACCCTTTGACTCGAACACTTCTTAATCCGAACACATTTGGCAAGCAAATTTTGACCTCCAATCCGAACGCTTCCTTTTAATTTGAACACAAACATGTGGCGGCCGACGCTGCCTTCCCACCAGTCGGCTGGTGTCGCTTGCACTTTTCCACTGTGACCACTTCTCTATTGCAACTCATGAACGGCTTTCAAGTCACTCCGGCCCCTAGTTGCCTCAGTTATTCTAGCTCACAACCCTGGTCACTTCCTACCTACCACCCCATTCAATGTAGCCTTCTACCCTGGTTACTGGCAAACTTATTTACTAATGAAGATATATTTAACACTTTAAACAACCAACGAAGAATGAATTGTTAAGTTTACAATAGATGGAAGTGTTTTTCCCTTAAACCTAGTTATCTTATTTAGCTTCAGCTATATCATATGTTAATACTTGGCTAAGTTTATTCTTAAATTTATACACAAAATGTGATGTGGTTTTATTTTTGTATCAGCAGGAGGAGGTTGTTCCTGAGTACACAAATGGTTTAGTTGGTGAAGAAGAGGAAGAGGTCACTGGTGCTACTGAGCTAGTGATCACTAGTCCTGTCACAGAGGGTCCTCCCCCTGGCCTGGCTCCTCCACCAGCAGGTCCACTGCTGTCACCGGCCCTACCACAAGAGCCTGCTGGAGTCACACAAGCACAGGAAGCTTTGGTTGCAGCCATGGCTCAGATGAGCTCATCTGGGGTACCTGGTGCCTCTCAGGTTGCTGCTGCAGCAGCTGTGGCAGCAGCAGGTATGCCCCCTGCCCCATCATACTTCACACAGGCACCGCCACCACCCGTGCCTCAGACACAACCTCCCCAGCAGACCCCAGCACAGCCACCCCAGCAACCACAGGCACCTCAACAGCCACCGCCACAGCAACCCCCACAGCCACAACCACCACAACAAACTCCACTGCAGCCTCCACCTCCACCACAGCTCCAGCCAATCTCTTTGAATGATCTCGTTGCACCTGGAAGTTTTGACTTCTTACAGGAAAGTCAGGTGGCACAAGAGCCACCCACTGTATACATGGATCCAGCGGTAGTATCCATTGGTAGCATCAAGACCGAATCGGTCACCCAAAGATCTGTTTCACCCGTTCCACAGCCACCACAGCAGGTGTCTCCACTGGTTCCTCCTAGTCAGGACCCAACACATCCATCCAACATTCCCACACAGACATTCACCAACCAAACTTACAACGTAGCCTCCTACTCCCAGGGCATGCCGGTGTACCCCAGCAGCACGGTGGTCGATAGCACACCCAATCCTCCGCCACCAATCCCCCTGCCACCGCAGGCTCGGCCGCAGGACAAAGTAGAATTCAATCCTGAAGCAAGTCCATGGACTGGCCAGCAAGTACCTCCTCCACAGCCCTCAGCACCCCTGACAAATGTGCAACAGCCACCACCCTCCCAGCCTCAACAACAGCAGGCTCCGGATGATGATTGGGGTGCTCAAGAGGTTCCCATGAATGGGGGCGAAGATAAGTGGGGTGGTGTTGAGGGTACTAATTGGGGTGATTATGAGGAAGTGCAAGGAGGAGGGGGTGGTCCTCACAATGGCCATGGTGACTACGAAAGAAGAGGAGGCTTCCGCAGCAGAGGCAGAGGCTTTGGGCGTGGCAATTTCCGTGGGGGTCGCGGTAACTTCCAGAATGGCCGTGGAGGCTATGGTGGTTATGGAGGTTTCCGTGGGGGCCGCGGTGGAATGGGAGGCGGTCCACGAGGGGGCCGAGGAGGCTTCAGAGGTCAGGGTATGAGGGGTAACTTTCGTGGCCGAGGTGGCCCAGGTGGTGGCGGTGGGTACCAAGGCCCCCGACAGGGATACCAACAGCAGCAATAGAACAAATCGACTCGTCTGCTGAGTGTGGTAACTGTGTACCGCAGTGCAGTGTTGTGGCAGTGACTTGACTGTGCTACTAGCCGCTTCACCCTGGTTATGTCGGCACTTGAACGGAGAGACAGTACATAGGGCATTCTTGACGGGACAATGTGTGTGATAACCATAAAAGTGAAAAATATGCCAAAAAAGAGAAGGAAAATATAAAACTTGGAGTTCTTATGAACTCTGAACAAAAAAATAACTTTCAACTATTCCATGACTTGTCAAAGTTATAGATTTTTTTTTCCATAATTTTTATGGAAGCATCATAAGTGGTGTGTGAAGGGGGAGGGGTGGAGGATACAGGTATGCTCCCCCCTCCTCCAAGGACCACCTCTCTTACACTATTAAGCTGTCAACGCTTCCAATACATTATCCATTACAGCACCCTCAGAGTTTCTATTATCCTTCTATGTTATTCTGGTAGTTCTGAGGGTTGAAGGAGCCTTGGTTACACTAGAGGAAATAATTATTACAACTGAGGCTCTTGACTCTAGGTTTAGTTTCTAGGTCATGCATTATGAATTATTTGGAAAAATTCAATTTTTACTTAACCATAAATGAGTTATGGAATAGATTTTTAAACCAAATATTTGTTGAAAAAGGACGTATAATTTTAAGTGAATGTTTGGGTGCTTTTTTTCTCTTCTCCTGAGGCTAGATGTCTTACCTTGAGGCTAGAATGTCACAGGAATCTGTACACATATTGATGCCTGTACCGGTGAACAATTATATTTACCCACCCTTGCCTTATTTCATAATGGTCAGTAAGTATATATTTGTACAGTGCAACTTTAAGGACTTCTGTTTCCATGGAACTGTTCTAAATGAGCTAAGGAATCCCTTGGCTCCAATAAGAATGTAATTTTTTTTTGTGATTTTCTTTTCCTTACATTTACTTCAGCACTGGTGCTTACAAGATGCCTTAAATTGAAAGGAAACCATTAAGAATATCACAGATTTAAAAAAAAAACCATTTAGAATAAGTAGAGTTAAAATATGCATCAGTTGTTTATGGCTTCACATGTTAATAGTAAAATAATGGTGTGTAATGGCATGGTAGATATGTGATGGAACTGTCGTCTCACTTCAATAATGGTGGTGCAGCCTTTGATATCTTTTGATAAATTCAAAATATTATTCCTTTCTGATTCTTATGAAATAAAAATACAAATTACAATGTTAACATGACAGTAAAACAAAAGTCATGGAGTTTAGTGCACAAACGGCACCAATCAAGTAGCAATCTGAAATTATTTTCATTGCTTTATCTTTCATGATGTGGAAAGAGACTTGAAGATCCATATAGTATTTGCATTTCTACTCCTTGTATTATTAATTGACTAATAGTGCATAATGAAGACTATAGTGAAATCATATTTTTATTAAATACAAAATTGATGATTACAACAAGGCTTACAATATACTTGAACAACGAAGAGCTTCAAAATGCTCACAGAATGTCACCACAGCTGGCGTGGTAAACACTTACCATTAATCCTCCACTGTCCCTTCTTGGATTATGGCTTGAGCCAAATTATGGGTAAGAGCAACTCTGATTTCCTTTTCTTTATCCAAAAATGATACATGGGCTGCTTCATTCTCAGTCTGAACTTTATCTCTGAAAAGGGAAATTCAGTTTTAAATACTAAATAATATTTCATTTTTGATAATGATTAGACTTCTGAAAAGCACAAAAATAAATCTTTAATTTTTGTATAAACAATTATTTTAAAGTAACTGAAAACCGTTGAGATTATAAACCAATACATTCTGAAACACTGACCAGCATTATTTTCACAAGAGGATGCTAACTAACCTGGTGGTGTTGGTGAGCGTGTCAAGGATGTACATTAGTTCGTAGGTTTGTTCTGATGAGATGACTGGCTCCTTAACCTTCAAGAGAGGTAAGGCATCCAGCAGTAACACAGGCCAAAAGCTGAAAATATTGCAACATTTTTAGAAATTACAACCAATGATATTAATTTAAACATGTGGGATTTACTTTCACTTTTTTTTGAGAGAATGACACCTAGCCTTGAAAAAAAAAAAAAAAAAAAAAAAGGAACTGATTGGAAGATAGGATAAATTTGCGAAGAGTAGCCCTAGTTGGGATTTGAATCCATGTTCAGACCATTGGACAGGCAGACTTTTCTGATGGTATCATTCAAATAATGTGATCACGAATTCCTCAACAGTGGTAGTGCCAAGGGGAAGCTTGAGCCCCACCAATGATAAGCAAAGTCCACCCCTACAGGCATCCCCCAATATTGCTACCAACATTATTTATACACAGCAACTTATTATTAATACTTCATTTTGATGTTTTGTGAAGTCCCTCCACATTTTACCACAGCCGTCCTAATGAAAATTTCCTGCCGCCACTATTGTTCCCTAATAATTTTTGGTCTCCATTCACTGTCTTGACATTTGACATATTTATCCATTCACTGACTTATCTTATAAACACCACACAGGAAGAGTCAAAATAACAAAAGTTAAAAATTGGAATGGAACTCGAGTTTAGGTACCAAAATACAGTATTGGAAAAGTAACAAGAAAAAGAAAAAGATACATACATAATAAAAAAGTAAAAAGAAAATTAATGCAATTATGTATTCCTCAGTTTTCTGTCAATCTACAGACAAACATGGCTTCATCACTCACTACTCAGGTGCAAGTCTGGATGAGATGAGTGAGACAAGGAGTGCTGCTGCCTCCTCATAGCGGCCCTCTTGGTACATGACGTGGAACTCACGGTACTTCCCTGCACCAACCATCATGACATTAGTTAAGGAAAATTTGACTTACTATTTATGGAACACATACTATGAATACATACAATACATGTACCAAGACTGTCTCCCTAAAAACTAAACACAACTTTTACATGCACACTCATTCACATTATTCTCTTATGCCCTTGGCAGTGACAGGGAAGAAAAAGTAATCCTCCCTTCAATTCATGGGGATCTCTTACACATCTATGACAGTAGGAATTGAAAGAATAAAATAAACTATATAAATAGCATACTTTGAGGTTTTATATAATACAGTTCACCATGTCTTCACAACTAGTAGCAATGCCTACATCTCCATGGTGATTAAACAAACATTTAAGCTACCAACACTAACAAAGACTGAGCTGGAAATTGGATTAAGATAAAGTGTGTACCTTAATTAAATAGCACTGCTTCTAATTCCTAATGTAGTGTCACTCACCTAGAAATGTGAGGGTGTCTGACAGCAGCATGGCCGGCCCTAAGTGATCCAGCAGTGTAGAGGATTCAAAATGCCCATCAGACATGTATTTGTGGAGAATCTGCAATATCAAGGAGATGAGCGTTTCATGTTGTAGTGTTGTTACTTAAGAAGCATTTTGTGTGGGGAAGGCTGGAATGGATAAATGACATTCCAATTAATTTCATATATATATATATATATATATATATATATATATATATATATATATATATATATATATATATATATATATATATATATATATATTGAGAGAAAAAAACATTTATCAAAATAAATAAACAAATACATATACAAATAAATAAATGTAATGTTAACCTGCCACTAAAACACAGGGGATATAAGCTCCTTACCTGATGTGCAACATGTGAGGTGAAAGCTGCATCCTTTGATCGCACTCCCCACCAGATGGCAGCTCCAAGGCGCCCTTGAGAGAGTGCCCGTCGCCCCATCACACGGCACACACTCACAACTGTCAACAGACACATCCCCCGAGGAAAAGATCCCTTTAGTTAGGTTCAAGTTCTAACTAAAGAATTAAAAACAGGTTTATTAAGTCACAGTTTTGTTGTGTTTTACTTTTCTCTACAACAGTTCATAGGTTGATGTAAAACAGAACAAGGCAAGGTTTCAAATTCTATGTGTAAAAGTGATAAAAGATTTTAAATACTGATTAGCTTCTGCATTAATAAAGTGGATTTAGGTATTATAATGAATGTAAGACTCCAAAGACAAGTTCCCTAACCATAATGAAGATTTTTTCAGTAACATTAACAACACTGTCAAAGGATGTTAGCAAAGAGCAAGTGAAAATATTATACTGGATATCATAAAAGGATTCAGATGGTGTCCAATTTCCCCTTCAAGTTCTAAATCCCTTGTGAGACTTACAGTGTTTATCACAAGTACAATTTAGTGTTCCCCTACTATTCACACAGGCTATGTTTCAAACCTCTCTTTACAAAATATCAATATAACAATTCCTTTATGATGGGTGCCTGCCTCATTGGCCATTGTTAAGGTCAGTGGCTGACACACAACCACAACTCATCTTTCTTTATAAACTTAACTCAGAGAAAGAGAGAGAGAGAGAGAGAGAGAGAGAGAGAGAGAGAGAGAGAGAGAGAGAGAGAGAGAGAGAGAGAGAGAGAGAGAGAGAGAGAGAAAATCATTGCATTAATGGTCATTACCAAGGTCATACAGCCACAATCTCTCTCTTAAAATAACAAATTTTCATCATTGGCAACCCCCTTTGTCCAACACGTGTTTGTGATATTGACGGTTCACTGTAATTTATGAAATGTTGATCCGGTGGTGACATCTTAAACCATGAAGACTTCCCTATTAGTTTAATTAGGTTAGAAAAATCTGTAAATATGCAAAACTATAAACCAAAACTGCAAATATGTCAGGGAATAGTGCATAAGATAATACTATGATTGGACACCTTCAATGATCTTTATTATATATTATGTTGGATTATCACTACTCACCCACTCCTTCAAACTCTCTCTCACTGGCCATCTGGATTATTTTCTGGGCACAGCGGTCACTTGTGATGGGAAGCCGCTGCAGTGCTTCCTGGGCCATGGCCACACCACGAGGGCCACAATGGTCTAGGTAGAGAACAGCCACCTGCCACAAGCTGGAGTGGCCAGCCAGCATCTCTGCATAGTCCAGCAGCAAATACTCTCTGAGTGGAGGCAGGATCCTGCACAGAGGTACATGATTTAACAAGTGATATGCTTTTAGAATCATTTAAAGATTATTAATGCAAATTGACTTTGAAGGCCAATATCATATGTTACAATTCTTTGGTCAACTCACTGGTGTTTGCCCTTGTGCTGAACAGTGTGGTAGAGCAAGTCTGTGAGGTGAGTGGTGAACCATGGGTTGTCCATCACCTGCTGGCACTCCTTGATCACCTGTACAATACACACTTGTCAAAATACTAATCATCCTGCTATGAGTATAAATAGTATATCAAAACTGTTTACTTTAAAATATTTCCATACTATCAAATGCATCTATGCATTATTTGGACTGAGTGTGAGTGTTTGTGTATGGAGACTCAAAACTCAAACATCTCAATAATTGAATTTTTCATTACTCGAATGTAAAAGTTCAATTTAATAATGAAAAAAAAATTTAGTACTCAAAGGTCCACACATGTGGTTGTAAGTAAAGACCTTGCAACTACAGCCTGCCCTTGGTATCCACAAAGATTTGTGGCAGTTGGTGAGTGAAGAATGCCAACTCACTACTGTGATGTCATGAGGAAAGACAGTCAATTGTAAGGCGGCATTACTCATGGACTGAGGAAATCATATGAAATTGTTCACAAACTTTGATACAGTGTCACATCCCCACAGCTCCTACTCACCACAGTCAGCACTCCTCACTGTGCTTTCATCATGGCTAGTGAACCCCATAATATAACAAGGAGACAATGATTCCCTGATACCAAGACCTTAACCCTGGTGGAGGTGGTGTAGTGTCGGAGTGATGATTTCTGGCAGAGTATCACTATCACTCAGTGCCATAGAGTCAAGCTGATCCTCATGACAACATTGTATATGAATACAAAGATGATATCCATTACAGAAGGCAATAGAAAAGCAGAAACATCAATATTATGGGGAAACAAAAATACATGATAAGAATCATAGAGGCAATGAAATGATTTTTGGTGAAGTTGTGGGAGACAAGTCAGAAGGAACAATTAAATGAATAGAAACTACACTGCAGGAACACACAGGATCCATAAGCAATAAGAAGGTGAAGAAAGCATAGTTTTGCAATACAATAAGTTAAGTTCTGCATGTAATGCCAAAAATACAGTAGAAGATGAGGAAGTACATTTCTGCTGCCAATTACAGAAAGTGACTGTTATTCTAGCAATTGCCGCCTCCTCATCTTCTGCTGTATTTTAGGTATTCCATGCAAAACTTAACTTTTTGCATAGCAAAACCATGCTGTCTTGGAGGTAAAGCTTGTAAATAGCTGATGAAAAAGTTACTTTGAGAAAAAAAAAAATATATATAACACAGTATTGTATGGCAAAATTTACAGTAGCCACCATGCTGAAAAAGGAGGAGGCCATTAAGATAGCTGATGTGATGATGGATGTGAAAAAGGAACTTAAACAATCTGTGGCAATGGAAAAAATGAAAAAAATGTTATTATATATATATATATATATATATATATATATATATATATATATATATATATATATATATATATATATATATATATATATATATATATATATATATATATAAAATAAAAAGGAATCAAGAAATTCAATAAAACCCTGGAAACTGTCCATTCCTCTTTAGTAAAGGACTCACCTGGTACATGTCTGCCTCCATGGCTGCCAGCAGCACGTGGTCCAGTGCTGTGATCACCTGCTGGTCTTGCATACGCACAATGGCGTCCTGACTGGCGTTGGAGAGGTGGAACAACTTGACGGTGGGTTTGGTAAAGAGGAGAGTGGATACCATCAAGTGGTACCAAGTGTCCATCAAGTTCATTAACTTAGATATGGTTTCTAAATCTCCACACAGGATCTGTAAATAATAATTGGCTAAGAAAAGATATTCTTTGATGCTGAACTATTCTACAATGGTAGTTTTATTACATGTGCTGCAATGCTACAACTGACAAACCATACCTCAACACACAGAAACACACAGCATTACCTTGCAGATAGTTTGCAAGTTATGGGAGTTGGCAAAGTGGCCTTCCTCCAGGCGTCGCTCACACTCACTCTGCCAGTGTTTCCATCGAGCTTCAAAGTCTCCTACAGACACTCCCCCATACACCTGGTGGTGGAGTAAAGGTTGAATAAGGTGTCTGATAAGATTTCCAGTGCAATGATTACATTCCTTATAACCAGGGTAGAGCAGTGAACTCATAATACTATTAAGGGGATTGACAAGTTAGTGGGCTTTTTTATTTTCATGGTTTCTGTTGCCCTAGGCCAACTTCCCCCTCTTACATAAAAAAAAAAGTGCATCACACCTACTCCAACACTCTACATTTGACATGTAAACTTGAGTTCCAACTAACACTCACCTGGAAAAATGGCATCTTCCGTAGCAGCTCATCAATGGAGAGGAAAGGGTCTGTGTCAGCACTAGGGTGGTTGGACAACATAAGTCGAGCATCATCCAGCTTCCCTTGCAGCACTGATCCATACACCTGAGGAGCAAGACACCACACACCTTAAGGTCACATGCCACGGGGTAAGGTTTTTTATGAGTAAGTTACATATTCTCATCTGATTCACTAATATTGCCAGCATAAAAAAAGTAAAGATGTTTTTCCTTGAGCTGATTACTGACAGAAAAGATGAAACAGTTATGAAACAGCTATGCAAATTAGTTCATGGAGAAGGATGACTGGAAAAGTCCTTTGTATTCCTATTCCTATAATAAATCCTGACTAAGCACTGTCCCTCTAACTCCTTCAGTACTGGGACATCTTTTCATCTCGAATTTTTGGTGTGATTAGACACTTTCATTGACACTAGAAAGGGTGTATGGCAGTCAGAAAATCAATGGTCAGATTCTGAACTGTTTTAATCCCGACATGAGTTTCTGAAGCTGCATAAAATCTCCCAATAATAACCAGAATGAATATGAAAACACATCACCATACTGAAGGGATTAAAAAAGATATGAGGCTGGCAAATTAATCAAAAGATGAATAGTGAATAGAGAAGTGCTAACAGTATTCCAGTAGTCAGGGTGGAGGTGTGGGCGGTCACTCTGCAGCACAACTTCCTTCTTTCTCTCATGCTGGGGGAAGTGCAGCTGGATCCACTTCACTAATTGGTTCAGTAAATGACCATCTGAAAAAAAAAAAAAAAAAAAAATGCTTTTATTATCAAACTGGTACACAATTCTGAAACACTGCTAAATCAGCCACCAGTGCAATATTGATTCAACAGCAATTGATTAACATTCAACTCTACCATGATCATTCACTGGACTCGCACATCTACTTGACATTCTCACATTCACTTTCCTGACAACATCTTTCATATAAATATTGAACAACTACAAGGACAACCTTATCTAATTAATAACTTGTCTCGTCCAAGTATGTTTATGAGTATACTCTTTCCTCTTGCCTTTGTTTCAAGTGCATAAACATGTGTCCTGTTTGAATGATTTTATTGATATTTTCAGAACTTTACTTTTATGTGGGTATATCACTAAAACTGGAACATTTGATATTTCAGAACTCTTGTGTTCTGCTGCTAAAGTTTCAGACTTTTACTGTACAGGTAAGTGTAGTTAAAAATATGATTAACATCTGTAGTATATGTATCAAGTTTTGATGATAAAAAATATTTCAGTGATTTTGTGTCTGCAGATAAATCAGATCCTCATTTATTTCAACTAGGGCAACCAACCAGCTCAATTAGGGGTGCCCCTAATTGAGCTGACTTATACAAAGCTCACTGATATTACACGAGCAACATATGTAAAGCAAGGGAAATTCAAGACTGTTCTTGAAAAAAAATTATACACATCTTGGAAAAAAATCACATCTTTGAAGCCATAGAATAACACAGGAACATTGGCTCTATCCAGAAATATTTCCTAAATCAACATAAGCAAATTGATCCACTCCTCACCTGACATGGTATCAATGAAGAGCAGCTCCACCAGGCTGAGAATCAGCTCCATCTTGTACAGTATGTCTTGCAGTACAACCAAATCCTCCTGCGTTGATGGCTCTTTTCCATTTTGAATCTCATTTTCAATTGCCTGCTGCAGGTTTTCTGTGTCCTGTTGGCATGCCTGAATGATGGACCTGCAATGTCAAGATAACATGAACACTCATTATCATTATTCAGTATTAGAATAAAAGCTAAGCATCTCTAAAACTGCATCACAAATTGGGCAAAAGTAAAATGGGCAAGGGTAAGCATGTCATTAGTTCAGCACTACAATTCCTTGTTTAAAAAATGAGATGAACTGTCTTTGTGTCATAAAAAATTATTTTCCAATATATAAGTTAATACCCTACATTTAAAGAATTCTCAATTACTATTCAGTCAAGTATGCAGGACATATGCTATGTACACTGCTTTTCAATTGTCTTCAATAAATGAGGAAATAACAAGACAAGGGAGCTGTGCTAATAATGGATATCTTCCTCTCCTAAGAATACAATGAAACCAGGAAATGATACCATATAAATAATTGGGAAATAACATACAGTATTATACAAACTTGAATCCATGAAACAAAACAAAACAAAAAAAGTGTGACAAAGCTAAGAGCTTGTCACATCACAGAAATAACCTGACTCAACCCACCTGTACTCTCGACACTTCTTGACCAATACAGCATTGTGGCGGTCTGGCTCTGCCTCAGCTATAGCTGTCTGCAGTGAGAGGAAAGTTCCTACTGACTCATTGATAAGTTTCCGTGCCTGTCGTCCCCAAAGCCATGATGATGGCTCCATCTGGAACAGCTTGACTGTCTTTTCTACACCAGATTCGGATGCTGCTGCAAAAGTATTAATTTAATGAATGTTATGTACTTAGATACTTTGTAATACAATTGCAAGAAAAAACATAGTTCTTAAACACTTCATCTCTTAAAATCAACAGCTATCATACAACCACCTTATGTCCATACCAACAACATCAATGTCATGAACATACTTCTTCAGTTCTCTGAATACCAGCAACTCATCTTACATCAACTTAATTCCTGTCCAGCCTTCTTTCAAATTAACATTTACATGAACTTAATTCCAGTCTAGCCTTCTTTCAATTTAACATTTACTTTTTGCCACCATACCTTGCTTTTTTCACTGTCCTACTCCTACATGTTAATCCTGAAACTACCATAGTAATCTTGGTATCCTGAGCCATGAGTATTTTCTCTGCCAACAAACAACCAGATACAAACATTAAGAAATGAAGGTATTCTTACTGTTGGCGTAGTTTGTGTGCTCCTGCTGGGGGAAGAGCATGATGGAACTGAGGCTGAATGTTTTCCCACACATCCTGCCATTTATCAAACTGTCAGGGATGGTCTGTTGCCAGCCATGCAAAAGTAAGAGTAATTAAGGAGGCATGATTGAGAGCTGCATTAAATCTATCAAAGAAATTACACAGCTGCAAAAAATCTAATATTTTCATTATGATACAAAACAATTAACAGCACCAAAAGTAATGTATGAAATATTTACTATCATCTACAAGAAGCAAAATAATTAAGAATAATAGATTTTGCAATTTTTATTCAATTTAAGAGATTGGAAGAAAAAAATCATTCTTTGATGGTCAGGAGTACTCATACAGTGATCTGGCATCAAAATACAACCATTGATGCAATCCTTGTTACTAAATGTCAGACTGACGCCTTTCTCCATATTTGCCTGTTAGTCAACTTAAAATATTGTTCTCAAGAAAAAAGAAAAAACATTCTTTTTCATATTCCCCGAGAGTGCCCAGGCCAACTGAGACTTGCAACAAGGGACACACTGTACTGAACACTGGGATGTACAATAACAGAAATTAATCTCAGCTGGGGGGCAAGTGGGCCAAGCATTGCTCCCGCCACGGTTCTCTTCACCCGCCACACACAGCCGTTCAGGGCACAGGTCTACGCAACCACCATCTGCTGCGTTAGTCAATATACAACATAGTGAGGAAGAGACGCACATGAGTACCAAGAAAACAAGGCATAATTACCCAGGTCCGCGCGGTGTCATTTGAAGGATCCATGGTGCAGTGTGTTTATGATGTTATGGCGCCGCGGCTCATCCTCACCAAGGGACGGTCCAGCAGCTCACTTGCTCCGTACAAATACAATGGTTAAACAGCTTGTTGATTTGTCTCTGATCGGTGACACACACACACACACACACACCAATTCAGCTCATAGCAATCACCATAATATAACACACACACACACACACACACACACACACCAATTCAACTTGTAGCAATCGCCATAATATACCACACACTTTCACACACCACTTCAGCTCGTACCAATCACCATAATATAACCCCACCACACACACATACACACACTACCAGATCACCATACCCAGTAGTCTGGGCACCCACACCCTCCCCATCCTGCTCCTGCCCATCTCCCACACCTGCACCCACTCCAGCTCCGCTCAGCCCCCCCCCCGCCCGCCACCCGCCGCTATAGAAACGATTCTTTTAACGTATTTTCTTGGTTTTTTCATGGCTTTCTAGGTGTTTTGGAGACTGAGTGTCTGATGAGCTTGAGAAACAGAAGGTGGAAGTGAGAGGTGGAGAGTGAGAGTGATGGCAGGGGAAGTGGAGTGACTCACTAAGCATGCCCCCCCAAAAAAACATCTTTGCCTAAAGGTAAGAACTGTTTTCTTTTACTGATGGAATTGGCATTGTTTTGATGTCTGGTTTATTATTGGCAAGGTAAACTATGTTCCAAACCGCAAAGGAAACGAGTCTAGCTGTGTTTTTGTTTCTTGAAAATAGCATTAAAGTTAGTGCATGAATTATACCCGGTTTTTAATGAGCACACCTAGGATTATTTGAACGCTTGATACAAGAACCTAAGAACGTGCAAAGAATGACCCATTTAAAAACAATGAATAAAATCTAACTTAACTGTTGGTAATTTCAAATATTGTTTTTTTTCTTTCCAAGGTGCCCAAACAGGAACAAAATTCTTTATACGAGGATGAATCGGTGTTTTCTTTACTTAGCTGGAAAGCAAATGACATTCGTATTCAGAAAATGTATTATAATTTAGTCTGGCCGTGGTTTCCTTCTCGACATTATTATGTGTTTGTAGCGCCATTAGCAGAACACAAATAACGTTCGTCGGTCTCCGTATTGTAAACAATTGACCCGGTTACGCATTCATATTTTCATTTCTAATTAAAACATTTATCGCGCTGAAAAGTGCAGTTCATTTCAGTGTGGGTGCCTTCTTTCTTGTGTCGATTTTTAAAATTATTTACGTACGTAAATATATACCCCACAGAGGCACCTAATAGGAATGTTAAGTTGTGAGGGATGATGATAAGCTGTGAAGGGGAAAAGATAGAAAAATATAAATTCACGAAATCACAACGTAGCAACAATCCTGACTAGCAGTGGAGTACTAAGCTGTAACAAAATAAACACTGCTACTCGATTTATATCTATCTTCTAACCCTACACGTACATCTATCTCTCTTACAAACGTGTAAATACAATACTCACCAAACTCCAGCTTTCTCCTCCTCCTCCTACTCCTTCTCCTTTTGGCTCATCTTCTCCAGCCCTGGCAAATTTTTCAAAAAGTTGTCTTTGTTCGAATTCAAAGTCGCGGAAAATTGACGGTCCAACTTTGTTTACTGCAACTTTTTCAAGACGTTTGCGACTTTTGACTTTGTGTTTTAGAAATTCATTGTGCGGCAGTCACAAAATCGCAACTCGCTCCCGCAACTCCCAGCTCTAAATATCTTGTTACCGCCTCCCCCTCTCCCCCATACACCAATCCTAACCATCACCACCACCACCACCACCACCACCACCACCACCACCACCACACAACATAATCTGGCAGGGACAATAAAGGATCGTCAGCAGGGGAGAGGCAGAGAAGACGGACACGTACGAGATGTAATTTGTCGTGAAGGCAGGCCGCGCGGTAGTGGTCTTCCACATCTCGAAACCCAAATTGAACCGCTATGAACCGCGAATCAAACTCATGAGTCGTTTTGCTCTGGTGAAAGAAACGAGGATTAGTAGAAGGAGGAAAAGTGATTTCATTATTAAGTAGATAGATATATGTGTATAGTTACATATGGTAAGGATGAGGATGAAGCAGATTATATGAAAAAAAGAAAGATTAGGAAGAAGAGGAATAGAAAGGGGACATAGGTTAGGAGCATGATTGATAGGATAAACCAGACATAAAAAGATAGATATGATGAGGTGGAAGGGGAAGATGAAGAAATAGATAGGTAGATGAACAGCAATAGGAGCAGGTGGTATAATGTGATATGGTGTGATGATGTGGTGTTAACACTAGACACAAAGTTAACTTCCGTGTGTGTGTGTGTGTGTGTGTGTGTGTGTGTGTGTGTGTGTGTGTTTGAGAGAGAGAGAGAGAGAGAGAGAGAGAGAGAGAGAGAGAGAGAGAGAGAGAGAGAGAGAGAGAGAGAGAGAGAGAGAGAGAGAGAGAGAGATGAAGAGGGTATGAGTAGCAAGGATGTGGGGGAAGAGGTACAGGGAGTGGCAGCTGTGGAATGTAGGGGAAGAGGAAAAAGGCAGACCTATGATACACATCAGAGGCATCTTGGTTTTAGCCAATGACAGCTACCAAGAAAAAAGGTGACAAATATAACTTTTGTTAGAATTAGGGGTAGGAACACGATTTCATCTAGGTAGCTGACTGTTCATATTGTGATCTACTGCTTACTTTTTTCCTATCTATTTAAATTTTATAATCTTTGCAGGCCAAAATATGAATAGTTCAATATGTGTTTAATATGGTGTGCCTGTAACCGTGGACATATGTATATGTTAGCATGAACTTGTTGAATGGGTGTATTTGGTAATGAGTACTGGTGGAAAGATATGCATAAATTTTTTTCAGCCACTCTTTCAGGAAACTTCAAGGAACATAGTTTGGGAAGTTTGTCTGTTGTGGTGCCCCTCTCCTCCCACTACCAGTATTCCAGCACTCCAGTCTCACTAAGCTAGGGACCTTCTCACACGATATTACCCTCTCTGCCTTGATATGTGATCTTTGTTACATTACTGTTGTTGTTGTTGTTGTTGTTATTGTTGTTGTTGTTGTTGTTGCTTCTGCTGCTGCTGCTGCTGTTCTACTCTCCCTATGACAATCTGAGGGTAATGTACATCACAAGCTCACCACTTCAGTTCATCCCTCAAAGATTCTGTTCTGAACATTGCAAGTGTAGGATATTTCACTATTTCTCTTGAGCTTGCTGCAAGGAAACCATCTTGATGCTTGGGATGACATGGCTGCTGTCTGCATGAGATTGAAATTGATTGTATAATTCATGGTCAGACCTTTGATGTCAAAGCAGAAAAGACACCACATTAACGGTTGTTGATTAATTGATTGATAAAAAACTTACTTATATTTGTGACAAGTTTTTAGATGCAGAAAGATTCAGAGGAATTGATCACGATTGAATATCTATGAGAATTTGTGTATGTGAGGTGGAATCCAACACCATGATCCTTAACTTAGCATGGATGGGGCACTGCTTGTGTTAGCCAGTGAACTATTATTCAGTCTTCATTGCAATTAATTCCATCAATGCAACAAAACGTATAGAAACGTGTTGTGCGAAGCAGTTGATTGTTGACAAACAAGGTATGTGGGTGCATTCAATGCAGAATTTAATGGGTTTCTGCTGAGTTAAAAACCGTAGTTTGCTAAACAAGCGGAAAGTACGAAAGTTCGGGAACTTAAAACGAAGGTGTGGCCTGATATCACAAGAGGGCAAACTGATGTGTGCTGGCTGCTTTCCAAGACTCGTTTCCACAGCAATGGGAGGGGAGGCGAGGTGCCCACTTCAGTTTGACGTTTGTGTGGAGTGACGCATCGTCCCAGCTGCCTGTTCACCTTCCCTTACTCAGAGTGTCATATTGGAGGAGGAGGAGGAGGTAATGTTTCCTTTCATTGAGAGGCGGAGCGAGATGGTGGTTGGTGGTGGCAGCGGCTAGCCGAGCCCAGAGGGCGGTGGTGGTGGCAGTAGTGGGGCGGCAGCACCTGCAGCCAGTCAGTTGGTGTGTGTGGTGACGGCTGCAAGGAGGTGCGTGGCGACCCGCCGTACAACACAGTGCTCGGGGAAAAGAAAAGCGGAAAAGAATTCATGCCATTCACTTGCAATTCACGGTTGCATAATATAACTTCTTGTACGTGAGCGAGGAGCCACAAGTGTGAACCGCAGCGGGAGGAGAAGGAGGAAGAGTCCCTGTGTGCCCCGGCGAAGTGTGTGTATGTGTGTGTGTGTGTGTGTGTATGCGTCTAGTCCAGAGATTTAGGTTATTAATCCAATGGACACTCGGGTGGTGCTACTTCCCACAGTAAGCAGCTGCAGCACGAGTGGTCTCCATGTGGCCCCACCCTGCTGGCCCTGAGCACGCCGAGTGAAAGACGTGAAAGACGCGCAGAGAAACACTCATTGAAATCACAGAGAGAGAGAGAGAGAGAGAGAGAGAGAGAGAGAGAGAGAGAGAGAGAGAGAGAGAGAGAGAGAGAGAGAGAGAGAGAGAGTTCATGGTGGCAGAGGAGAAACACGCTAAGAAGTGAGACATAAGAAAGATAAAGGACAGATACGAAATCATTGTTGACAGAAGTAGTAAACGCAAACATTGAGGAAAAAGAAAAACAGAGAGAGAAAAGAGAAACATCATCATTGCCGAGAGAGAGAGAGAGAGAGAGAGAGAGAGAGAGAGAGAGAGAGAGAGAGAGAGAGAGAGAGCGCAAACAAATCGGAAGACAGTAAGCACGATATTGCGATAGTGAAACGGAAGACAAGCAGAAAATAAAGAGGCGATGATGACACAAGAGAGATAAACAGATAAAGAGAGAGATAAAAGAAAGAAAAAACAATCAAACAAACAGACTAAGGCACTAAAGAGAGATGAGACACTGCAAAATTAAAAGGAGAAATTATCTGTGACATAAGAAGACAAGCGAGAGAGCGGGAGAGGGAGAGAGAGAGATAGTGAGACTGACACCATGAGACACGCCTTCTCTTTCCTCACAGGTTAGTGCCGTCAAATTTAATTGCTTATAATGATACTTTTCTTTTCGTTATCGTCATCACCATTGTCATTATCATCATCGTCATCGTCTTTCTTCGCCACATTCTTCTCGTCCTCGTCCTCCTCTTCCCTTTGCTATTGTTGTTGTTGTTGTTGTTGTTGTTGTTGTTGTTGTTGTTGTTGTTGTTGTTGTTGTTGTTGTATCACTACTTCTGTTCTAATTCCTCCTCCTCCTCCTCCTCCTCCTCCTCCTCCTCTTCTTCTTCTTCTTCTTCTTCTTCTTCTTCTTCTTCTGCTGCTGCTGCTGCTGCTGCTGCTGCTGCTGCTGTGTACTCTCTCCTTCTGTACAAGTCGGGCGTATAAAGATGAGGTGGAGCAGAGAAACAGGCAAGGGCGGTGAGAGGGAAGCTTGTCCATTTGATATATTGGGTATGCAGGTAACGCACCTCGCTGGAGTACCTTATCAGTCTGGAAAGTTATGGTGAAGTAGGAAAATACTCCATTGCTTTCACTATTGTTATTGTAACCAGTGGAGGTGTTATTACTGCTTTCATTATTAATACTGTTCCTGTTACCGCTGCTACTGCTACTGGTATGATAAATGCTGCTGCTGCTGCTGCTGCTGCTGCTGCTGCTGCTGCTGCTGCTGCTGCTGCTACTACTACTACTACTACTACTACTACTACTACTACTACTACTACTACTACTACTACTATCACATCCACCACTGCCACCATTGCCTATATATATACTAATAGTGGTAATGTCTTCAAGCATTCTTCCCTTCCTTTCTTTCTTTCTTCCCACTCCTTCTTGCCCTCCATTCCTCCTTATAGATCTTTTTAGCCTTCTCAACACTTCCTTCAACAACGTTTTCTCTGAAACTGGTTTGGAGATTATAACAAAATGGAAATAAGCAAAATTTTTAGGGCTGCAAGGCGTTTCTGAACACGAGTCTGTCTGCATCAGCCGTCAGCAACGTTAGGTAGTCGTTGTCTCTCTTTTACAGGAACACTATGAATACAACGTTATATTGTTGTTTGTATTAATGATGGTATAGCTTCTGCTGCTGCTGCTGCTACTGTTGCTGCTGCTACTGCTGCTGCTACTACTACTACTGTTGTTGTTGTTATTGTTGTTGTTGTTGTTGTTGTTGTTGTTGTTGTTGTTGTTGTTGTTGATATTATTATTATTATTATTATTATTATTATTATTATTATTATTATTATTATTATTATTATCATTATTATCATTTCATCACTATCATCGTTCTTGTTATCATTGTTATCGCTGTGTTGTTGTTGTTGTTTGATGTTGCTGTTGTTGTTGTTATTGCTTTTCCTTCTACCTTTTCATCTCCTTCTCTTAGTATACATAGTAATCCTACTTCTCCTCCTCCTCCTCCTCCTCCTCCTCCTCCTCCTCCTCCTACTACTACTACTACTACTACTACTACTGAGGAGAGAGGAAGGGAGTAAAGAGGCTTCATAGAGCTGTAGTGAAGTGAGGGAGAGTGGGTGGGAGGGAAGAGGAGTTTAGGGGGAGGTGGAGGAGAGGGTACGAAGATGAGGGAGGGAAGGATGGAGGGAATTTTGCTTTGCCTGAAGGATAACGTGGCTTGTTATGTGGACAATGGGCAGTGGAGGGGAGGAAGAAAGAAGGGAGGGAGGGAGAGAAGGAGGGAGGGACAGATAGATAGAGGGATGAAGGGAAGGACGGACAAATGGAGAGAAGGGAGAAAAGAGAGAGGGAGAGAGAGAGAAGAATGGAGTTGTGAAGATGCATTTCTTTATTTTCATGTACTTTCTTTTTCGTTTTTTGTATTTTCTTCTTCTTCTCTTCTTCTTCTTCTTCTTCTTCTTCTTCTTCTTCTTCTTCTTCTTCTTCTTCTTCTTCTCATTATCACTTGTTGGTTTCGTATTTAAATCCTGATTTCCAAAAGTACTATCATCGTCATCATCATCATCATCATCATCATCATCATCATCATCACAATCCTCCCCATTTCCTCCCATCTCTCTCATTTCTCTTCCTTTCCACCCTTTTCTCTTCCAATTTTTAAAAAAATTTTCTGTCCTCCTCTTCTTTCCTCTTCTGTCTCGTTTTCCTTCCCTCACCTCTCCTTCCATTCTCTCTCTCTCTCTCTCTCTCTCTCTCTCTCTCTCTCTCTCTCTCTCTCTCTCTCTCTCTCTCTCTCTCTCTCTCTCTCTCTCTCTCTCTCTCTCTTTCCTTTTTTTTTCTTTCCTCTCCACACTCACTCTACACTCACTCCTCTTTTCATTCCCCATCCCGCCTCCTCCAATCATGACCAATTTTACATCCCCCCCACTCGCCCCCCCAGGCATCCCACCCCAATCACCCCTTCCCTGCTCCCCCCTCATCCTTCTCCCCACTCCTGACTGTCCACTCTCTACGCCGTTCTGTTCTCCTCACCTCTTCCCCCCCCTTCTCCTTACTCTTCTCCCTCCCCTTCTCCTTACTCTTCTCCCTCTCCCCCTCCCCCTTCCTCCGCCCCGTTCCACCTGTGGGCGTTCTCCGGGGCAGGTGGTTGAACCGGAGGGAAAAGCAAGGAATTGGAGTAGGCGGTGGCGGTGGTGGTGGTGGTGGAGGAGGAGGAGAAAAGATCATAGTAGGAGAAAGGAACGAGAAAGGACAGACATGAGAAAAGTAGAGAAATTGAGATACGAAGGGAGGAGGAAGGAGGAAGAGGGAATAGAGGAAAAGAAGATGAAAAACAGAAAGAAGAGAGAAATGTGGGAAAGGAGTTAGAAAGAAGGAAGAGAAAACTAGAGAAAGAAATAAAGTTGAAAGAATAGAGATCAATATAAAAAGAGAAGATGAAGTATAAGAGGGAGAGAGAGAGGCAGAAAGTAGAGACGG
>CM035211.1:7559966-7576412 GCA_020233015.1 Callinectes sapidus | reverse complement strand
CTCTCTCTCTCTCTCTCTCTCTCTCTCTCTCTCTCTCTCTCTCTCTCTCTCTCTCTCTCTGTCAAAAACACTCAAAGGACAAGTTAGACACGATGTAACAGCAAATATTCACCATCGTATAATTTTACAATATTTTTCTCCTTACAGATTAAGATGAATAGGCGTATCTTTGTCTTCAAGGACTCTGCCACCTCTTTTCTCTCCCTCCTTGTGCCTCGAATATTTGCCCACTGTTATATTGACAGGGAAATGCATATAGAGAGGCTGGTTGACGTGTATAAGTAACCTTTTCTTAAACTTATTTGTCTGAAGAATGATTTGTTTTGATACTTTTTTTTTTTTTTTTTTTATATATATAGACTTGCGACGTTTCTACGATGAATGAAAAAAATGGAAGAATTGAGTGAAAAGTCTCTTCATCAATCTATCTCTACATTTACGTGCCACTCCATCTATCTATCTATCTATCTATCTATGTACTATCTATCTATCTATCTATCTATCTATCTATCTATCTATCTATCTATCTATCTATCTACTTATCTTTCTGTCAATATTTCTATCTATCTATCTATCTATCTATCTATCTATCTATCTATCTATCTATCTATCTATCTATCTGTGAGTGTCAGAATAAGATTGCGAAACACAGGCTGCAAGGTGACGTAATATTCACCTGACCTTTGTGATTTACCTCCCTGTGTGTGTGTGTGTGTGTGTGTGTGTGTGTGTGTGCGTGTGCGTGTGCGTGTTTCCAGCCAGATCTGTTTGTTTACATAATGATCTAGATTAGTTTTTCTCCATCTGTATGTTGTACTGTTATCATGAAGAGTTAATGTAAGAAGTGATGGTGATAGTGATGAATGATGATGATGATAGTGATGAATAATAATGATAGTGATGAATGGTGATGATAGTGATGTTTTGTGCCGTCAATTATGCCTTTCCTGTATGGTAATAGGGGCAACATTTTGAAATGCATATGTCACACCTCTACAATAGAAAATGCTGTAATTGAAGCTGCATGGATCCTTTAACCCTATGAATGGTGGGACGGATTTTCATAATTGTTCTGCTTATGATTTGTCGAATTTACACACCTTCAGAAACTTACGTAGGAATTAAAAATAGTACAGACTACGGCCATTAATCTTCTGACCTCCATAGACCCTTCCTAATCTTAATAAAACCGTCTAATCACACCCAAAACTCACGATAGAAATGTCTCCCAGTACTGCAGGGGGACTGATATATTCTTTTTATTCTAGTGACATATCAAGACGAGTTAGACATTACAAATAAGAGAAGCACCCTTGAAAACATAGCTAACTGTCTCCTTGACCTTAGCAAATAGCCGTGGTGGTGGAGGAGCAAAGACGTCATAATGCAGGGCAGCAATGGGAAAGAGAACGAGTCACTTTCTCTTGATATTATTGTTGATATTTCACGTCACGGCAGCCGTTTCCCTCTCACTTGTTGTGGTTGTGAGTCTTCCGTGAACCCGTGATGGAATAATGAGAGAGAGAGAGAGAGAGAGAGAGAGAGAGAGAGAGAGAGAGAGAGAGAGAGAGAGAGAGAGAGAGAGAGAGAGAGAGAGAGAGAGAGAGAGAGTTTATGATAATAAGAGAAATAACAGATAAATACATGTTTTTGTAAGTCTGTGTGTGTGTGTGTGTGTGTGTGTGTGTGTGTGTGTGTGTGTGTGTGTGTGTGCGTGTGTGTGTGTGTGTGTGTGTATGTTGTGTTTGTGCGTAGGTGTGTGTCGCCAGAGGGGTTGCATCACATAATCTGGTTCACGTAGGCTCTCCTCCTCCTCCTCCTCCTCCTCCTCCTCCTCCCCGTCCTCACCTCACCTACCTCACTTCACCTCACCTACCTTGCAAACACCTGTCCTTCTTCCTCCCTCCCGCCTCCTCACCTCACCTTAACTTACCTTACCTTACCTTACCTTACCTTACCTCACCTGCACACACTCGTTTCGTAACCATTGCTTCGGTGTTAGCGGTGCGGGGGCGGTGGGGGGGGTGGCTCCCTCTGCCCCTCCACCTCTCAAGGCCGCTCCAGTAACGTCGTGATCAAGGGCGAGGGGTCACTCATGCCTCCTTCAAGCAGCTCCTCTGTACTCAATGTTCGGGACACTCAAAATTGTCATCTGGTGTTGTTTTTGAAGATTAAGGGTGTGTGTGTGTGTGTGTGTGTGTGTGTGTGTGTGTGTGTGTGTGTGTGTGTGTGTGTGTGTGTGTGTGTGTGTGTGTGTGTGCGTGTCCTGGGAGTGGCTTACTTAATATGGCCTGTGGCTGTTGTCATTAGGAGGAGAAGGAGGAGGAGGAGGAAGAGGATGAGGATGAGAAAAGTTAGGAACAAAAGGAAAAGGGTGGTGGTGGTAGTGGTGGTGGTGGGAGAGATGGAATAGGAAAGAGTGAAAAAAAGACGAAACAAAAAGAAGAGAAACACCCACCCACACACACACACACACAGATAGAGAGAGAGAGAGAGAGAGAGAGAGAGAGAGAGAGAGAGAGAGAGAGAGAGAGAGAGAGAGAGAGAGAGAGAGAGAGAGAGAGAGAGAGAGATTGACAGATAAAAAAGTAACATAATTTCCCTAAAGTGACTACAGAAAAAAAATAAATAAATAATAAGGAGAAAGAAAAACAGCAGTCCAACACCACACAACACACCACGCCACACACCCAACCGGATCTGGCGGTACAACACAACAACATCGTGAAGAAGACCAATACCACAGTGCTCTTACCTTGTACCCTAAGAAGTTGTGGTATTAAGTTCCCAGAATTCAATATATCCTAATGGCATACAAATTAAAACATAGACTCATGAGGGTAATTAAACTAGGAACTTTACATTGATAACTTGGTAAGCCTAAGAATAATAACTGGGGATGTGAAGGAGGGAGTTGTCTTGGATAACTTGAAAATAACTGTGTCTTTGTTGTAGTTTTGTTAGGTTAGGTTAAGTGATGTTAGCTTTGTTTAGGTAAGGTTAAGGTAGATTAGTGTAGATCAGGTTAGGTTACGTTAGCCTGGGTTAGATTATATTAGGTTAGGTTAAATGAGCTCATGTCAGGTTAGATTAAGTTCGATGAAGTGATGCTAGCTTTGATTAGGTTAAATGAAATTAGATTAGGTTAGATCAGATTGAGTTAGATTAGAATAGGTTGATTAAATAAAGTCACGTTAGGTTAGGTGAAGTTAAATTAGGTTACATCAGATTAGGTTTGATTAGACTGAGTTAAATTTGATTACATTGAATGAGATCATGTTAGGTTAGGTTAGTGAGGTTAATTCATTTCGATGCTGATTTTTTTTATGGTATTGATCACAACCTGAAAAAAAACACATCAAAATTTCCTGACAAACATATTAATCATTGTCTAGGAATTACACCACTGTACACCACTTCCATAATCCCTGTTATTTGACACCAATTTTTGCACATTAGTCGCTTGCAACATTCCGTACAACATGACCTCACTTCCCGGCACAGCTGCAGTAATAACACGCGGCTCCTCATTCCTGGCATTCCTCCCATGCAGCTTGTGTGCGTGACGTCAGCGTGTCGTCATCAGGGCTACCCGGGGAAAGACTGGAAGGCTTATGTAAGGAGCCAGGTTAGCTCAGTACGAATCCACGCACCCACCTGGCCAACCTCCCTCACAGAACAACCCGCCACCTTAATCTTACCTAACCACGGAGTCCCCTTTTTGAGCATATTAGTGTTGAGTTTGTTTGGGGACTGGCGCCTCAGTGGGTCTTTTTTAAGCTTTTTTTTTTTTTTTTTGGGGGGGGGCGGTTTTCCCTCTTACATAAAAAAATACTGTGTTCTAACTTATACACTTTATTCTCTTCCCGTTCCACTTTAATCTAACCTAACCAGTCCAATCCTCATTAAGCATTTCCTAATTATTCAATGTCTTTAATTGTACGTTGGTGCTATTGTTTATTTCTGTGAATCTTTATCTTCCTCACTTTCTTATTTTCCGCACTATATAGTTTTACTTCTTCTCAATGCTCATTCAGAACTTCCTAACTATTCATCTACGTCGTTAATGGTCCGTTGGTGTTCTTGTTTATTTTTTTGTGAACCTTTACTTTCCTCACTTTCTTATATTTTGCACTCCATAGCTTTACTTCTTTTCATTGCCATCTTATCTAACCACCTCCTCTCCTCCCATTGCGTTTCTGCCTCCAGCCATTTCAACTTAATCCTCCAAACACAAGTCGCTCCACCATCTCTTCTTTCCCTTCACCTCAACTTGATTATTCAGTACGTAACCTCATCTTTTCGTTATCACCTCTCTGTCCACCCAAACCCAAATTCGCCCGTCCATTACCACAGCATACCAGTGAAGGCTGTGGCGATGTGGTGGTGTGGCGCAGTGGTGAGGCATCGTGTTGGGCTCAAGGCTTCCCGTTCAAGTCCCCTCCGCATCTGCAACTTTTTTTTTTCCCCTCTCGCTCCCTCTCTCTCATTCTTCCTTTTTTTTTTTTTTTCTCTCTCTCGTTCTCTCTGTGTCTCACGTCGACGAGTTGTATAAAATAAGTCCTGTGTATTCCCCGCATCAGCCTTCAGTGATTTTTTTCTCCCTCTCTCTCTCTTTCTCCGTCATGAACAGCTGCGTTGAATACAGGTACGATGCATTAATAACCTACAGAGTTGTTTATTACGCCTTGTTCTATGCCTTCAGTGACTCGTCCCTCAAACTTCCGTGCGTCTTGACTCCACAACTCTGAACAAACCGCAATAGACGTCATCACAGATTTCTCAATGGTGTTTTCGGTGCTTCTGTCACGATTTAACAAGTATTCTGCGTCGGAAATTGGTGTAAAAATCCTTTAATCACTCTGTACTCGTGGATCCTAGCGAGATTTGAATACAGTGTTGAGAGCACGGAATGTTGAGGAATACCAGCAGTGAATGTTGTCTCTTGTTATGTGTGTGTTGTGTTCGTGACTCGATAACGGAGTGGCGCGACGAGAGCTGTAGGTTGTGTTGCTACTTTTTTTGTGTGTCTCTTACCTCAGATCGGGTCTTCTTCCCATCAAGGCTGGAAGTGCCGTGTTGTCCTTTCCTTGGGTTCTCTCTCTCTCTCTCTCTCTCTCTCTCTCTCTCTCTCTCTCTCTCTCTCTCTCTCTCTCTCTCTCTCTCTCTCTCTCTCTCTCTCTCTCTCTCTCTCTCGACCCTCAACTGAAACATTAATATTGAAAAAACTTCCTTCTCTTCGTAACGGTTTTGTGGTGTGTGTGTGTGTGTGTGTGTGTGTGTGTGTGTGTGTGTGTGTGTGTGTGTTTGCTCTTGGCTAAATTTCTTGTAATTGGTCTTTGTGGTTGGAGTTGAGAAACATGACAGGATGCCATAAAACTGTTGGAGGATTAAGAGAAATAAGAAAAAAAATATATATATATAGCTAGGGAATTGAAACTAACAGATTGTCCCATAGATGCTCCAATTAAAGCCCTTCAGTACTGGGACACATTTTCATATCTATTCTGCTTATTATTTGTCAATTTTATACTGCTTCAAAAATTTCTGTAGTGATTGAAATAGTACAGACTCTGGCCATTAATCTTCTGACCTTCATACACTCTTCCTAATGACAGTAAAATCGTTTAATCACACCCAAAACTCGTAGTAAAATTATGTCCCAGTACTGAGAGGGTTAAAGTAAATAGATTAAAAAAAGAAGGATGAATATAATACCAAGAAAGCACCAGAAAGCCAAAGAGAAGTGGTAAAAGATTCATGAAAGTTGAAAACATTTAAGAGACCCATGATAGTTGAAGAGAGAATATTATGCCAGAGAGGTATAATCAAGTGCCAAAGAGCCATTGGAACTTAAAGTATTAACCACTTCATTGCTGGGTCACATTTTTACCACGAGGTTTGGCTGTAATTAGATGATTTTATTGGCATAAGAAGTGTACATGTAGGTCAGAAGATTAATAGCCAGAGTCTATACTATTTTAATCCCCACATGAGTTTCTGAATCTGTATAAATCGACAAATAATAAACAGAATGAATATAAAAACACGTCCCAGTACTGAAGAGGTTAAAGGGAAGCCGTGAAAATATTAGTGGAGTGCGCACAGTGATGTTTCTAAAAGGAATCACATGCTATGAGTAATCACGTGTCTGTTTTCACTCGGCTACGTGTCTTGGTCAGCTGTCTATCTCGGTTTTTACTCTCATTTTTTTCCCATCATTTTTTTCCTCTTTATGTGTAGTGAAAATATTTCTGTAAACGTGCTGCTCTTTCGTGGCTTCACCAGAGAGAGAGAGAGAGAGAGAGAGAGAGAGAGAGAGAGAGAGAGAGAGGGAGAGGGAGAGGGGGGAACAACATACCAGAAGAAACTTGCAAAATAGAAATATTTACAAGAGAGGTGTTCGTTATAGGGGGGAGAAGGGGAGTTTGTCTTCCCACGCGCTATACCTGGACGTAATGGCGCAGGAATGTTTTGTTTGGCGTGATGATCCGGGTTGCTTGTGCTTTTTTATCTCCCCCCCCCCCCGTGTGTGTGTGTGTGTGTGTGTGTGTGTGTGTGTGTGTGTGTGTGTGTCAAGCCTCTCCTGCATTTAGCTCTGGATGAGACTGAAGAGTTGATGCAGTGTGTACTAATATTGATAGGTTAGTTGTTTGAGAGGACAAGCGACGCAGTAACAGGAGCATGGGACACCGCACACACATAATTAGTGAAGATTGCTTGGCTATACAAGTTCCTCTCAGGCCACACAGATACACGTGGCTGGAACCTTTACTGGATATATGAGTTTTTAGAAAAGTTGTTAACATTGGAGGTTTATACGGAGATGCACATAAACAGGGTTATATATAGATATGGAGAAGCATATTTTTAAGTTGATAGGAGATGTACATTACAGATTTTTTGGAAGATTGTACTACGTAGATACAGATATGCACTTTGTTGATTATAGAAGACACTTTGTTATCACTTGCATGTGTTTAAGTCTTGCAAATACTGTGTTTCTGACGAAGAACTCCAGTAAGGAAAAAATATATATGTGTATATAATTTTTTTCTTTCTCTGAGAGGAATTGTGGTTTCTCTCATGTTCTTGTGCTGTAATGTATGATCCAGATAATGCTAGACATGAATTCACTATTTCCTTCAGTGTTTGACAAGTTTAATAGACCTTTTTTGCTGCCCCTTCTCTTGTCTCTAACGAGAAGCCCTCTTGCATAAAAAACAAATAAATAGATAAGTAAATAATGAAACACTATGATTTTAAAGCATATGACAGCAAGCAAAACAAAAACATAAAACAAAATAGTGTGGAAAAACCAAGTCCACTAGAAATGCAGGTTTTACTTAATTGGCACGCCGCACACCACCACACTCGCTCATCCTCTTAGTGTTGCGCAGTAAAGCAATGCGCCTCAAGGCACGTGTGAGGAAAAGATGGTGAGACGGGGGAAGGGAGCGAGGGGATGAGGGAGAGGATGTAAGAGTGTTGTGGTGTAAGGGTATGAAGGGATAAGAGAGGGACGTAGTGAGTGTGTAGGGATGTGAACTGGTGAGGGAGAGAGGAAAGTGATAAGAGAGTGTAAGGGTGTGAGGGTAAGGGTGTGAGAAAAGAAGGCTATGAAAGGAAGTAGTGAGTGTATAAAGGATGTGAACTGGTAAAGAAAAAAGGGAAGTAATGAGAGAGTGTAAGGGTGAAGGGTGTGAGGGTGTAAGGGTGTGCCGGGTCTTGGGTTCACGTGGGACTCATCAGGAGGGGGGGTATGCTTCTGAACACGACACGTGGCTTCACTGGGGAACTGTGTACTGTGTAGCTCGAGTCGTAAATGTTGATGGCTGATTGGCTGATAGTCTGTAGGAATATAAGGTGTCTTGTTTGTCGGGTTGTTTTTTGGGGATGTTTCTTTCATTTGGTGGAATTCTTGTTTATCCTTCATATAGAAATCTTTGGTGTTTTTTTCCCTCTTTTTAAGTCTTGCGTTTCCTTATTCGGTGGAAATCTTTTGTACTTTTATGGAAACTTTTCTTGGTGGAAATCTTCGAGTGTCTTTTTAAGAAAATCTTGAATTTTTTTTTTTCTTCTTTTTGCGGAAGTCTTGTGTGTTCTTTTTTTATAATGCTAATTTCGTGTTGGTGCGTCCAGTAATTCCTTATTATAAATCTGTCTCCTCATGATTACATCGATTATCAACTTGTAGCTTTCGTACAAATTCTGAGATGAGAAATAAACAAAAAACTAAGATACAAATCATCTTCACGCTGCTACGCTTTTCTGTCGTCCATGCGAGTCTCAATCATCACTTTTTACTGTCACTTTCTACACCTTTTCCTAACCACCAAGACATCTTTACTTGTTCTGTAGCCACATCCAATCATTGAACTGGAAAGAAACTTCACAATTCATTCTTTTTCCTCATTAACTTTCCTTCAGATCCTTATAAAGACTACACTCATTGCTGCTGGGGATGCTACTTCCTCCGTGTTGCAGTGAAAGGTGTTAGCATAGAAACAAACGTCAGAAACCCACTCTCATCTCTAAAGCAATCAAGTCATTGTTACTGGAAGCTCGTGATGAATAATAAGGAAAGCAGAAGGTGTGTGTGAAGCAAGCAACAATTCTCCAAGGCCTGTGCTGGTGGTGGTGGTGGTGGTGCAGTAGTGCTTGGCGGGACAGGCTGAGGGACGAGAGGAGGGAGGGTTAAGGCATGTACTCAGGGAAGCATGGCCAGGGTACAACGGTGGCCTTCACGCGGGATTATATCTATCTTTTTTTTTCTTTTTGCCTCTCTGCCTATCTGCCTTTTTTTTTCTATCTCCCTCTCTTTTTTTCATGACGTGTTTTCTTGCCTTCCTTGTCTGTGTCTCACTTATCCTCTTACCTGTTCTTATTTTTTTTTTGTTAGTTTTCCCTGTTCTCTTGTTTCCTTACCTTCCTTGTGTGTTTCTCTTCTCTTTTCTTCTCTTGTATTCTCCTTTCGTTCTTCTCACCTCATTTCTTCTTTTCTCAATCTCTTATCTGATCTCGTTTCTTATTTTATCTTATCTTCTCTCTCTAGGAAAAGTATAAAGAAGTAGAAGGAAGAGAGAGAGAGAGAGAGAGAGAGAGAGAGAGAGAGAGAGAGAGAGAGAGAGAGAGAGAGAGAGAGAGAGAGAGAGAGAGAGAGAGAGAGAGAGAGAGAGAGAGAATAAAACGACCATAAAAGTGAATAAGTACACTAAAAAAAAGAGAAAAAGAATCCTGTAATCTTACCAGTGCACACCTTCAAATTACACAGGTGCGGCCACTCCCTGTGAGGCAGCAGTGGCCGGCGATACACAGAAAGGAAACACCTGCCATAAAAAAAGAGTAAGCTGAGGGAGGTGTAATGGCCTCTTTGGGTGTGTGAAGGTTGGGTGCGCACCTGAAGGATAGATGGCGCTGTGATCGGACATTGACCATCTTTCTTTTCTATCTTACTGTATTATATTTTTCTCTTGCGTGTCGAGGAGTCTGGCCAAAAGTGCAGAGAAGTTATAGGTTAAGTTAGTATGGTATTTTAACATGGCGATCTCCTACAAAAAAGTATTTCCATCATCAAATAGTAAAGAAGGAGGATAGATGGCCTTGTAATGGGACGATAGCCATGTTTTTTCTCTACTTTACTGTGTTATTTTTTTTCTTGCGGGTCGAGGAGTCTGGCCAAGAGGTGCAGGAAAGCTGTAGAAAATAGTATGTGGCTTAACATAACGCTCCCCTCCAAAGAAGACTTATTATTATTATCATCATCAAAGATTTCCATCATCAAAAAGTGAACAAAGAATAAGGTTAGTTTAGTTCTTGAATTTAGCTTTAATCCTCCACTAATGAAACTGTGTAAGCCGCAGAAGAGAGGAAAACAGACAAACTGGTTTAGATGTTCTAGAGTTTATCAGTGAAAGGGATGAAAGAGTGAAGGTATTGATTAAATCGTTAACTTTCTCTCTCCCTCTTTTTTTCCTATCGAGGGTACCTGCCTAAGCGTCTGTCTGGGTAACCTTTCTCTATCTCTGCCAAGTACAAGCACCTCTCCTCTCCTCTCCTCGCCAGCCAGCCAGCCAGCCAGCCAGTGTCCTCGGCCCTCCACTAGGCGTCCGTTACCTTCCTGATGTCTGCATTTTGACACTCTTTCTTAGACTCTTCTTAAAGGCCATGGAGATAATTAGGCTGTAAATCATCAACGTTTTTCCTTAATCAATCATGCAGAGTCTTTAACTATTATCAAATTCATGAAAACACCACCGAAGATCACAATAACTCACTAAAGCCTGTTGCCTTATGTTAAATTATTACTAAGGTCATGACAATATCCTTGAAAACCTAAATAAGTACCATTCAAATATGTTTTCCTTGTTAAACTATGCCAAAGTAGTAAACAGACCTTCAAAACTCCGAGGCCTTCCGCCAAAACGTGATATATTTCTTAAACTATCACTAGAATCATGATATTTCTTTGCAAACCATCAGTAATTGCCATTGTAGTCTAATATCCTTCTTGAATGATCGATATATTTATATAAATACCTTGAAAACCCTTGTACCTTCCAACAGGGCCTGATTTATTTCTTAAACTATTGCTAGAGACATGAAAACATCCTTTCAAATGGCAAATAATATCAATTAATAATAATAATTGGTAGAATCATGAAAACATCCTATAAATACGAACACTTTCCTCATGTTAGACACCAGACGGGAGGTTCCTAAAGTTGATATATTTCATAAATTTACTTTTTAAAAATTTCTGGAATGCGAAAGAAATATGAAGGAACAGGAATAATATGAAAACATAAGAGGAGAGAGGCAGACTTAACATGTGATGAAGGAAGGGAGAGATGGAGTGAGAGATAAGGAGTGATAGGAGGGAGGTGGGGAGCGTCGAAAGAGAGAGAGAGAAAGGGGAGGGAATGAGGTAATGCATGCAAGAATAATGTAGGAGACGTGCCTGTGGAAGCGAAGGGATATTTGCTTTCTGGAAATACTTCTCCGAATGCATGAATTTTACTTGCGGTTGTTGTTGGGAGACTATGAAACCCTACATGTACGGGGCCCTTTTCGTGTGTGTGTGTGTGTGTGTGTGTGTGTGTGTGTGTGTGTGTGTCATGTTGTAATCCTTTTAAATTACTACTAAGGAAATGTTAATATTATAGCTGGAGTGTTACAATCATGACTTTGCATTGGTTATTTATAAGAAAAGGAAGATTGTGAAGTTATAGTAGTAGTAGTAGTAGCAGCAGTAGTAGTAGTAGTAGTAGTAGTAGTAGTAGTAGTAGTAGTAGTAGTAGTAGTAGTAGTAGTGAAAGAAAAGAAAGAAGTAAAAAGATGAAAGAAAGGAAGGAGAAGAGAGAGAGAGAGAGAGAGAGAGAGAGAGAGAGAGAGAGAGAGAGAGAGAGAGAGAGAGAGAGAGAGAGAGAGAGAGAGAGAGAGAGAGAGAGAGAGAGAACAGAGAACAGAAACAAAGAAAGAGAGAGTGACAGAGACAGACAGACAGAGAAAGACTTGATCCTATCCATTATGCATCACATCTCACAGCAAACACTTGGCATCATAAAGTAACCCCTCCCACTCTCTCTTTCTTTCCTGCTTTCCCCTCTAACTTTCCCCTTGCCCTTTTACTTCTCCTTGTGCCTGTCCTTGTCCCCGCCACGATTCGTTCCCATGTTCCTCTCTCTCTCTTTTCCTTTCTCTCTTTTAACTCCTAACTCTTTTCCTTTCTCTCTTTTAACTTTCCCCTTGCCCTCTTACTTGTCCTTGTGCCTGTCCTTGTCCCGGTCGTTCCCATGCTCCGCTCTCTCTCTTTACCTCTCTCTCTTTTCCTCTCTCTCTCTCTTTCTTGTTAATCCGCGCACCAGTCACCGCCGCCTCGTCCCGCCTCGCCTCAGTGCAGACACATTCCTGGAACTCAGAACTCAAAGGGTGGCCGCCTGTGTCCCTTGCGAAGAAATAAAGGAGGGTGGAAGTTCTTTATGTTCCTCGACACACACACGCACACACACACACACACACACACACACACACACACACACACACACACACACACACACTGGCAAGGCTGGAGATGAGCTGCTAACTTATGAATGTGAAGGTCGGATGACTGTGAAATTATTAAAGATGTCCTCTACATTGATGGATATGTTAATTTATGAATATATAAATAAGTAGAAAGATTGATAGGTAGATGGGGAAATAGATGAATGGAGAGACAGACAGATAGATTGGTAGATAAATAGATGGATTTTTTTCTTTTAAGTTGGGGTCTGGTGTATGGCAACAAAAAATAGGTGACCCACGGGGGAATCCATCTCCAAAGAGAGAATAGATAAGATAGATAGATAGATAAACAGATCGATAAATATATTAACATTACCATTACAACAACGAAAACATGTAGCATTAAAATAGAACACACTTGGCGCGTGAAAATCTAGAACAACTATATAGTGACTCGTGGATACCTAACAAAAACTCCGAAGATCCACGTATTTAGCAAAAAGTAAATGAATAAATAAACGAATGAATAAAAAAAAAATCCAAATAGCAGATGATACTGAAGCTTTGATAAATTGGTTGGTTGTTTTTTTCACACTAACTGGACACCATGCTACTGAACACCTCACTCACGGACACTTTGCCATTGACTATCTCCTTACCGGACAATTAATTACTAAAACAATTTACTACTATTTCTCTACCATATAGTAGTCAGACAGAGCACGTAGATATTGGCTCACTAACAGAATGGGTATCAATGTGCTTTACTCTTACTACATACACTGGTAGCTAAATGAAATAGTAGCAAGTTGTCCCAGTAATAGATGTCCGGTAACGTAGCAGTGTCTGAAAGCGAACATTCCAATAACGTATACTAGAATCAATTTTTTACTTGTGTTCGTGTGTCAACAAGTCTTAAAGTAAGTCCAGAATCGACGATGAGGTAAAGGCGAAAGAAATGCAAATGTCACGATGAGATTACCAGATTGCGAAGCCTGGAGCGTTTGAGGAAGGTGGAGATGGAGTAGTGGTGGTAATGATGGGGGTGGTGGTGGGGGTGGTGGTCGTAGTAGTAGTAGTAGTAGTAGTAGTAGTAGTAGTAGTAATAGAACAATTATTATTATTATTATTATTATTATTATTATTATTATTATTATTATTATTATTATTATTATTATTATTATTATCATTATTATCATCAACATAATCATTCGTATTGCTGTTACTGTCATTATTATCATTATTGCTGTTGTTGTTGTTGGTGGTGGTGGTGGTGGTATTGATGATGGTGGAGGCGATGTTTGGTTGTTTTTTGATATTCATTGTCGTGTGTGTGTGTGTGTGTGTGTGTGTGTGTGTGTGTGTGTGTAGGTGGGTGGGTGGGTGTGTGTGGGTGTATGTGTGTTTGTGTTTGTGTGTGTGTGTCATCACCCACATCACCAGCTGCACCTAAGGCCAGGCTTGTCCTTGTCTCCTCAACATTCCATCACTAATGTTTACGTCTTTAACTTGCCACTTTTTTTTCTCTCCCTGAACATGAAGTTGTTATAGTCAGTTTTTGTCTCCTGCACATCCTGTATACATTATTGTTTTTAATGTTTGGTCACTTGCAGTAACTATCAATATTGCCACTTCCTTATTAGCTATTATGTTTTTAATCTCTTGGCTCATCAGTTTTTTTTCCATTTCAAGATAAAATTACTTGGCCAGCAATATAGCTTTTGTTCCTCTGTTTTCCTCCTGTTATAAAAAGTAAGACTAAAAAGTTGTCATGTGTAAAACTAAATTGCCACAGACACATACTTCTGTTTTTTGCACATAAATATGATAAAACGTACAATTTAACATGGCAGGAGGGTAGAGTAAAGCAGAGTAAAGCAGGGCAGGGTAGGGTAGGGTAAGGTTGGACAGGGCAGAGCAGAGCAGGTTAAGACGGGGGAGGACAGATTTGGCAGAGTTCCATACACTTATAATGACCAAGAATATCCTCCACGAAGTAGCCTCTATGATTCCACTATACAATACACGTCATTACCACACAGTCCCCTTCTTCCCGAGCCTTGGTGATGGAGAATTGTAGCATTCTGTATGTCCAGGCCCCTCGGGTGATTGAACATTGTAAGTTGAAGGGAAAAAGTTGACTTGATTATCTGTCAATGTCCTCTACCAACTATTTTTACTTCTGTCATCCAACTGTCTGTTTCAAGCTACCTTAACGTAACTCCTTCAATTGTATTCTCATCAAACACAAGGCCTGCTTTACAAAGGCCATATAGGTGATTAGTAGGCTCCTTGCCATGCTTTTCCTCTATCATTGGCCTAGAATACTTGTCAGTCTATCTTTAGAGTGAAGGAAACACCCTTGATAACTCCAATAACTTCATGCTGTCGAGATCACATGCAGAGAAAGTTAATAATATAGTCATTTATTTCCTCGTCTGATTTCCTTACTGCTCTACCGTAGTTATCATCCCTCTTTGATATATTTTCCCATTAAAAGCTCTATACATTTTATTACATGTAAGAAAAATGGTTCAACTTATGCATCATTAAGTTATTGTAGTAGAGAGACAAAGAGACCAACATACTTTGAAAGACACGTGTCGGAATATCAATACACGTTAATAATAAGAGAAGAAAAAATGTTGTTTCTGTCAACTTATACAAAATTTACTCATTAACGTGTATTAAGAAAGGAAGGAACACAAGGAACCTCACTAAGATAAGTGGCAAAGCATTAATGTACATGATTTTACAATACATCGTTACCACACACACACACACACACACACACACACACACACACGTGCACTCTGTTCTTTACTCAGCAGCGACAAACATTCAGGAAGAGATGAAAAGAATGTGCGCATTGGTTAATTTAGGAAATGAGTGTGTGTATGTGTGTGTGTGTGTGTGTGTGTGTGTGTGTGTGTGTGTGTGTGTGTGTGTGTGTGTGTGTGTGTGGAGACATGACTTAGGCAGGGCTTGTGTCCACTTTCCCCGCCCCACTCCTATCCCCTCCCTTCCCCATCTCACCTTCCCTCTTTACCCATCTCCCCTCACCCTCCATCCCCTGTTCTACTAATGGCAGTTGTGTACATGGGAATAACGATGTGTTTGGCTTATATTACACACACACACACACACACACAGAGAGAGAGAGAGAGAGAGAGAGAGAGAGAGAGAGAGAGAGAGAGAGAGAGAGAGAGAGAGAGAGAGAGAGCAGCTCATGGTATCAATAATTGCAAAAGAGCGTCCTTGAGGGAGTGAAGGAAGGTAAGCATGTCTGGTAGTGTGAGGGAGCAGGAGACACAAGCAGGCAGGAACACACCCTTTCTCCCCCCCAACCCCCCCACCCCTGCACCTCACATCCCTACACCCCTCACCCCTCACCCCACATCCCTCACCCCTACACTCCAGCATCTCCACCTTCCCAACACACTTAATTTCTCCTGTTTTTCTTCCCTCTCTCTTTTTCTTCTTTATATTTGGCTTCTTTTTTGCTTTTTTCCTTTAACTTTTTTTCATTTTTTCTGTTGTTGCTACTTTAAAGCCGGTCAGTTTGTCGATAATCTTTTCTTCTCGTGTTTTCTTTTATATTTTCACATGATTTTTAACTGTTTTTCCCTTTTTTCCCTTTATTTCCCAATCCTCCTCTATCCTCTTTTTTATTCATCATTCTTACAACATGTTTCTTTTTACGTATTTTGTTCCTCCTTACCTCCCCTCACTCCCTTCACCCTCCTTCACTACCTTCACCATTTCTTACAGCATCACCTCACCCTCCCCTCCCCCATACCCACCGTTCTTTTCTCCCTTGCTACCCTCATCCCCCCTTCATCCCCACCAAGACCCTTCCCTCCCTCACCATCCGGACTCTTTCCTCCTTCACAGCCACAGAAGTTTAGGGATGCAAGTAAATTAAGAGTAATTCTCCTTCAAACATTCCTTATTTGGACATTCAATTCCTTATTGTTCTTCTCTGCTTCCTCTTCCAGTTTACCATCTCTATCTTTTTTTTTTAGTTTCTTTTCTAATTTTTCTTATTCCTTCTTTCAATCTACTACTTTAGTTTCTTCCTCCTACATTAGTATTCTTTTTCTTTTATGTTTTTTTTTTTTTTGTTTATTAACTTCTCACCTCTTCTATAATCGCCACTTACTCCATTTTCTCTCTTTTTTTACAATTCATTAGCTCTTCTTCCTTTCCTCAGTCTCCTCGTTAATCTTTCACTCCTATACTCTTTTTCTTTCACTTCCTTTGTTCCTCTTCCTTTTCTGAGCCTCTTTCTTCACTATTCTCTTTTTTTTCTTTTTTCTTTCGCTTTACTACTTTCCTTCCCCCTTTTTTTCTCACGTCTTTTTCCAGTTCACTTACTCATTTCCTTTTTTTCTAACCTACTTTATTTAACCTCCTTCTTTCCTTCATTCTCCTTCCCGA
>CM035211.1:7546055-7556416 GCA_020233015.1 Callinectes sapidus | reverse complement strand
GAGAAAGTGGGGGGGGGGAAGGAGAGGTACAACAGGACAGGTAGGAAGGACAGGTAGATGGTAGTACAAGTGAATTAAATGAGGAAGAGGAGAAGTGAAAGGCATGGGGGGGGGATGATGTATGGGAAGGAAAGATGGGTTTGTGGGATGTGTCAGGAATGAAGAAAAGGGAAGAAAAGAAAAGAATGAGATAAAGAGATGGGAGGGGGTAGAGAGAGAGAGAGAGAGAGAGAGAGAGAGAGAGAGAGAGAGAGAGAGAGAGAGAGAGAGAGAGAAGCTAATGTTGTCTTTCCTATTTGCGTAACCTTGAATTTCATACAAAAATTTATCGTTTGTTAACTTTTGTCTGTTCCCTTTTCTTTCTTTCTTTTACCTTCTTTTATTTTTTTCATTTTTATTGCGCATTTATTCACTTCTTTCCTGTAACATTTGTATACCTTCATTTTGTAACCCCTTCAGTGCCATCAAGAGTTTTCGTATATATATATTTTCCTCACTATTGAATGATTTTGTACTGCTTCAGAAACTTGTGAGGGAATTTAAATAGTGAAGTCTCTGGCCATTAATCCTCTGATCTCCATAAACCCTTGCTAACGTCAATAAAATCATATAATCACACTCCAAACTAATGGTAAAAATGCGCCACAGTACTGAAGGGATTAATCATTCATTTAATTAATGCCTCTTTTTTTTCTTTTTTTTCTTCCCTTTTACCGCTTCTGTTCGGCATTTCCTTGACACTTGATTTGCATTTTTGTTTATTCATTTATTCATTTGTTTACTGATAGCTCACTGGTTCTTTTCCCAATACTCTTTCATTTTCCTTCTTTCCTTCTTGTTTTCTTGCTTTATTCCGGCTTCATTGGTTATTCGTTTTCCTTTACTTTCCGTTTTGCTTATTATTATTTTTTTCATTTATACAATCTTGGTTTTTTATGGGAATTTATGGGCTAAAGGAGATCACTTAATGGAGACCTCCTATCTGAAACCCCACCCATTTGGGGACCGTTACCCCGAGTGGACGCCCAATCTCCACTCAGACCGTAGTCAGTATTCGAATCTATGCGCTCCTCTTTTGTTCTTGTGTCTACCTCTCTTTTTTACTTATCTTTTTTTGGTGTTTTTGTCCTGCATTTTCCAGGATATTTTTATTTTGTTGATCTACTTATCACTATTCATGTATTTTCCTTTTCTTCTTTTCCTTCACTCATTTGTAGTGGCTCGGAGTGACACATTTCCTTTATTTTTTTTCTCTTGAATTGGATCAATTTTCCTATTGTGGTTTTTTTAAATGCATCTTGTCCTTCTTCATCTTCTCCTTATCATTATAATTCTTTTCCTATTCTTTTGATTATTATTCATTTATTTATTTATTTATCAGTAGTGCGGTGTCTTAATAAGTTTCGTAATGTAGGGAGAGACGTAATTCACTTCCATCTATTGGTGATGGAAAGAGGAAATGGGGATTATAATGGGGATAAGAAGAAATTTATTTATTTTTTTAAGTAGGTAGTATAATGGGGATAGGAAGAAGATTTTTTTTAAGGTAGGTAGCTGGGTACTGGGGAACAAGGAAAGACGATGCGCACACATACACACACATTCTCTCTCTCTCTCTCTCTCTCTCTCTCTCTCTCTCTCTCTCTCTCTCTCTCTCTCTCTCTCTCTCTCTCTCTCTCTCTCTCTGTACATGTGTCTAAGCTCAGAATATTGACGTAATGATTACCAAAACATATATAAATTGAGTAAATAGGAAAGTAATAACAAATTAATACAAACCACACAAACATTACCATTGCATATGAAAACCAGTAAAAAAAAAAAAAAAAAAAACTTCAAACAAAAAACACCAACACTTATTCATACTTTCCTTAACTTCATTAGTATTAGTCTATTAACCATTTTTTTTATGTCATGTTCTCTCACGTATAGTAAATCGTCATATTCTTTACCAGCTTTGTTCATGTTGGCAGACTTGCTTATTCCGTTCTCTCGTGTGTAATGTGAGACAGAGAGAGAGAGAGAGAGAGAGAGAGAGAGAGAGAGAGAGAGAGAGAGAGAGAGAGAGAGAGAGAGAGAGAGAGAGAGAGAGAGAGAGAGAGAGATACGAGGTTAGGAAAAGAAGCTTGATGTCGAGGAGAAGGTGTAGGACAAAGAAGAAAGACGAAAGAAGAAAAATATGAACAAAATAGCAGAAAGAAGAGAGGAATAGAAGTATTAATTGATTTAGTATTAAAACAACCAAATCTTAAGTTGATGACGAAGATAAAAAAAGAAGAAAGAAAGAAATGCAGCAAGAGGAGGAAGAGAAGGAAATAAAACAGGAAGAAAAGGAGGAGGAACAGGAGGAGGAGGAGGAGGAGTGAGTCCGCCTGACCGTCCTGTTTTCAGTTGAAATGTAAACAACCTCTAATTGACTAGCCTTGTTTGCGACGCCATGACTAGGTACACTTCCTCTTCCTTCCTTCCCTTCTCCATTCCCTCTGTCCACTACTTGTTTTCCTTCATTCCTTACTACTCTCATTAGTTTAATCCATTTCACCATTCCCTTTCTTACTTATTCATCCCCTTCCCCTTTCATTTCATTTTTGGTTGTTTCATTTCTATATTTCTTCTCTTCCCCACTCCATCCATGTATTTTTCTTCTTGTTCTCTTTCATGCCCCTCACCTGCCTCTCCATTCTTTTCGTTTTCCTTGCTCTTTTTTTCCTTATTCCATCTTATCTTTATTTTCTTCCTGTTTGGATTAATTTCTCATCATTTTTTTCTTTATTTCATATCTCTATTTCCTTCTAATCAGTTTCTCCTTATCTTATTCTTTCATTCCTTTCTCTTCTTCGTTTCTCATTATCCACACCTTTTCTTCTTTTCTTCCTGGCCACTTCTTCCATTGTTGTCCTTCATTCTTTCAGCCCTTCCCTCCTCCTCTTTTGTTCTTCACGTCTCTCACACTTTTCTCTTCCTCCTCATGTTTATTCTTCAGTTATCCTATCATTCTATCCACTCATTCCATTCTCTTCGGCTTTTTTCTGCTCTTCTGTTCTCCTTTGTTCCTTCACTCTTTCACGCCTCATCCTTCTACTTTACTTTGCTGACGAAGGCGCTGAAGGAGGAGATACAGTTTTGGAAGTTGTGGTGGAGGTGGTGGTGAGGAGGAGGAGTGTGCATGAGGGTTTTTCCTGTGGAGGAAGGTGTGCAGGAAGTGAAGATGATAGGATGTGTGTGTGTGTGTGTGTGTGTGTGTGTGTGTGTGTGGGTGGGTGGGTGGGTGGGTGAGTATGTGCTGTCGTGGCGTGAGTGAGTGCATGGATTAGGAATTTCCTCTGTTAGAGCTGCCAAGTATGATGTGTATGTACAGAAGTCTTCATGAAGTAGTCTTACTACCATTGCGTTTACCCAAAACCATATGTCAACTCAAGGGGTTCTTGCGACGTACGTTAAGCCACACTTCCCACAGACACACAATGATAGTGATAATGATAATGTTGCTGCTGTTACTATTAGTTTTTCTACTACTTCCACCACCATCACCACCACCACTACATCTACTATACTCTCTCATACAATTCCATTCCACATTTCTTTCTCCTGCTAGATTTTTGCATTTCCGGTGGAAAACAGCTGGGAATTCCTGGAAATATTGATAAATTGACTCAGGGTGCGAGGAGGGTGGGTGTTGGTCAGTGTATGCTGACGTTATGGTGAGCGGTCTAAACAAGTTTATATCCATCGCCTTATCTAAAGAGATTTGTTGCTTACCTATCTATTTTGGAGGTTGATTCTTACTGCTTTACTCGCTGGGTCTGGAAACACAAGTGGGGTAACTAAACATTGACACAGTGACCTGAGAGGAAGGTAGCGGTGATGTGCCTCTGATACCAAATATTTACCTACGTAATTCATTTAAAAATCGCGAGAAGAAAGAAGACACACAGACTGGGATGGACTACAATTTTAGGTATAAGAAATACTTAATCTAATTACCAATATGTAATAACATTACCAAACTTAGTGTTTACAAAACTAAGTCCAACGAACCGCCTGTATTTTTTTACCAACAGTGCCATAAACATATAAAGTCAGGAAGCAAATCACAGCCGAAGTCTCTCTCTCTCTCTCTCTCTCTCTCTCTCTCTCTCTCTCTCTCTCTCTCTCTCTCTCTCTCTCTCTCTCTCTCTCTCTCTCTCTCTCTCTCATCCTCTTAGCTCTCTTTTCTACCCCAATCCTTCACAGTTGTCCTCTTTATTTTAATTTAGATTTACGTGAACCATTTATTCTGCAATGCTAACTCTCTTCTCTTGTCCTTTACAGGGCGGGGACCTTCTCGGTCTGCTTAAGAAGTTCAGAGTGACGAAAGAAAACGAGAAGGTGAGTGTCTGCTGCTGCTGATGATGATGATAATGATGTTGACATTTCCTGCTGGCGGGCCTTGTCGGCTTTTTTACATGCGTGCCTCACAGAACGTGTTTCAGCCGCTCCGAAATTAATAAAAAGACAAAAAAATATATACTTGCATTGGCTGGCTGACTCTCTGAGTGGCTGATTGGCTTCCTGACTGGCTGGCTGGCTGGCAGGCCGACTGGCTGGCTGACTGAGTGGCTAGCTTCCTGCCTGGCTGGCTGGCTGACTGGCTGGTTGGCTGACTGACTGGCTGCTGGCGGGCTGGCTGACTGGCAAGCTTCCTGCCTGGCTGGCTGGTTGGCTGACTGACTGGCTGGCTGGCTGGCTGGCTAGTTGGTTGGTTGGCTGGTTGGCTGGCTGGCTGGCTGGCTGGCAGGCAGGCAGGCAGGCAGGCAGGCAGGCAGGCAGGCTGGCTGGCTGGCTGGCTGGCTGGCAGGCTGGCTGGCTGGCTGGCTGGCTGGCTGGCTGGCTGGCTGGCTAGTGTGATGGTCAGCTGGACAGGAGTCGTGACCGAGACAGGGAGTGTTGAGGGGAGTGTCGGTGATGACGTGTTGAGGAAGGACAGTGGCCCGTATTCCCGGTAGAGCTATTTTCCAAGGCAACAGAAGTGACTACCTGGGTTCTCATGAGCGGTACTCCCATTGATGGCGAGAATCTCGTTAAACCATCACTGTAATTCTATAAAACACTATTGAAAAGCTCAATGATAATTTTCTGCATAGGTGGAAAGAATGGAGTGTGTGTGTGTGTGTGTGTGTGTGTGTGTGTGTGTGTGTGTGTGTGTGTGTGTGTGTGTGTGTGTGTGTGTGTGTGTGTGTGTGTGTGTGTGTGTGTGTATGTGTGCGTGCGTGTGTGCGTGCGTGCGTGCGTGTGTGCGTTCAGGTGAAAGTGAAAACATGCTTGTTTTATAACTGTAAGTAAATTTATGGCTTATTTTCTTCTTGGGGTTAATTAATTGTTGAGGCTGTAAAGTAATACCTGAGAGTGTGAATAACATGTCATGTTTGTCCAGGGTTTCAATCATTTACTGTCCCTGATGCGTTACGACACTGTAAACATTCCCAGAACCTTGGAAAAAAAATATTACTACACTTGCTTTCTGGAGTTCTAGGAAATGTTAAGATGTGACTACCAGTTATATGTACAAATATGCATAATTGAACGCTGCCTTGGTGTAAAATGGCTCCTGGAAATATGTAACTGACATATAATAAGAAACAAGATGCAATATTCTTAGAAATATGTAACTGCTGAACTTGATTTATTGCAATGTATATTCGAAATAATGCATAGTTGTTTTAGAAATCCCATTAAAATTCATAGGATGCAGCAACAGGATTCTGCATATCAGTATGAAGAGCCTCGTGAGAACTCAATTAGTCATTTATATTGTCTAAATTGTACTAATGAAAGCCCAGGGTGTTTTAAGAATATAAACTTGTGTGTTATGATACATTGGTAAAGTATAACAGAACTTCAAAATCCGAGGCAAGAAGAGGAGCTCCTAGAAACCGTTAGGCTTACACACGGCAATCCATGCATGAAGTGTAAATATTTGCTTCCTCCTATCATACTCATCCACAAATTGATCTAATCTTCTTAGCTCCCTAATGAGTCAGCACTTACAATATGATTATTGAGTCCATTCCATTCATATACGGCTCCAATCCGAACCCGACATAATGAATGGTGTTCTTAAGGCCGATTTTCTTAATGATGGTGTAGAATATTTGCTACACTACCACTAGAATCATTGGAACACCTCTGGAAGTCCTATTAACTTTCACTGCATCCTGTTAAAAGCGAGAGATGAGACGATAAAACGTTTTAGAACACTGTGCCGCGGTGTGTGGTGCCAAACTGATCACAAGTGAGGGAAGGTCACAGATACCTTCTCTAATCCTTGACTTGGCCCCCTTCACTGAGTACGCACGTTTCACAACTACGTACATGACACGGCGCCTCAAATAGTAATACTGTTCTCGGAAATTTGACACTTTCCCTTTCAACACACTATTTTTTTTCTTTGGCTTTTTACGTAAGATGCGATCTCTTGAAGGGCAAGGAAAGCTACAAAAAAAGGAAATAAATGAGATACGTAGATGAATACATAAGATTAAATGCCCACTGAACATGCCACTCGCCCTCTAAAAAGAACTGCGATATGTAGGAGTTACGTTATATTTGCCTTCTCAGAATCTTCTCTCCACAATCTTCCGTGTTGTGTTCTCGTACATTTGTTTACCCGGCACCAATATTGAAGCTTCCTGGAAGGCGACCTTGAAAGAAAGAACGCCTAACTGGTATGAATTAATGCACTTCTTTCCACATATGGCGAGTGAATTACCATTGAATGTGTACGTGTATGCACTTTTTTATCTATTTGGTGTAGAATATTGGAGGGGAAAAAGAAAAAAAGGAAAGAAGTCAATAACAATAATAATGTTGTTGATAATAGTAATGACAATGGTGATGACAATGATAATAATAATAATAATAATAATAATAATAATAATAATAATAAATAATAATAATAATAATAGATAGATAGATAGATGGATGAATAAATGAAGTTGGAATTTTTATTATGGGTCTAGTTCCAGATCTTAAGATATTTTAAGTCCGTAATCAAATATCAAGAGAGAGAGAGAGAGAGAGAGAGAGAGAGAAAGAGAGAGAGAGAGAGAGAGAGAGAGAGAGAGAGAGAGAGAGTCTATGTAGTACAAGGAAAGTCTCAAACACTGTAAAGAATTAATAAAAAAGAATAAACACAGTGTGAAGTAATAGTTTATTTACTTGTGTTTCAGGAGAGCGAGATCTTCACGCTTGCTAACCTGGACAACGGCTGCATCAGGAAGTTTATCGTGAAGAAGGTGGATGAGTCGGTGAGTGTACTGTGTGTGTGTGTGTGTGTGTGTGTGTGTGTGTGTGTGTGTGTGTGTGTGTGTATCTTTGCTCTTCCACCAGCACCCGCACTTCTTTCTATTGAGTGAATGGAGTTTGTTACACAGTTTCTCACGTAATTTGTTTATGTCTTTGTATTTGTTTTTTATATTCCTTTATTTGTATTGATGTCTCTTTGTTTGTTTTCGTTGCTTGATTCAGACACACATTTGTTATTCACTTAAAATACCAACTAAATATATCATTAAAATTGATATCTCCTCCAGTTTGTGTGTGTATATGTGTGAATATATCAGACTTGTTTCTTGTCTACTATGAACTATTTTTCCAGTTCTATTGATCAATAAAAAAAGAACAGGTACGAGAATGAAGACCAATAAACTTGCCAATCCTCTTGCCAAAACAAAATAACATCAGACCAACACATTTACTTTTTCCTACTGTCATGTATATACTATTCACAAATCTATCAACTAAAGCGATCATAAATACCAGTCAACCACTTTGACTCTCTTATTAAGGCAAAAGAACATCACAAAAACACATTCAGTTTGTCTTCCACTGTTTATCGCGCATTCACTTGCAAATTCCACTAATTAGAACGATCATAGATGCTAATGAACCTCCCCAGCTTCTCCAGCAAAACAATAGAGGATCATAACAACACATTTACGACTATTGCAGTGTCCCAACTGTTACCCACGCACAGAATTTAGTGACCTGCCTTGACCTAGACTGTAAAAGAAAGAAAAACAAAAGCTGCTCATTATGGAAATTGTTAAGCCACTTACTCCCATTAAAAGCTTTTGAGGAGCAGATATAATGAATGCTGTTGCTTGAGATACAAAGGAACACAAAGAAAGAATGAACGGCAGTGATGTTAGCTATATGTTTGCGATAAGCATCACTATCTAAAGTAAGACAATGCAGAATAGTAAAGGTGAAAATTTTTCCCTATATCCTTTAGATGAATATAAACAAGTGAATTCTAAGAAAAGAAAATAATGGGATTTTTTTTTCCAGTAGATAGTATAAAAGATGATTCGTAAAAGAAAAAAAAAGAGATACATAGTTTCTTCTTGCTCTTACATAATATAGGTGTTTGGAAAGGGAAATAATGTGAACCGTCAAGTGTTTTATTGGAAATAGATGAGAAAAATGTAACACACAACAAAGAAAGGTTAGGTTATATTCTCTTTTATATGTTGTTGGTGGTATCATTGAGTTGACAATGTGAGTTTCAGGAGAGAAATTATATTAATGGTAATAAAAGTAATGAATCTAAGGTACGTTATGAATGAACAGATTAAATGTAGATAAATGATTGGATGAGGGTTAGAAAAGCCACACAGTTTTTTGTTGTTATTTGTTTTTGTTTTGTTTTTTGGCTGCCACATCCAGCTACACTACATTTCCACTGTGGCATTCCACCTCCGTTCCTTACACAGTATGTTAACGAATAATAAATAGCCTTGACTAACACCAGGAAACATCGGCAGTTTTCTCTCTCAAATGGAGGCAGAGTCGTGAAGGGGAAGGTTGAGATAGGGAGAATGCATGACTGGAAGAATTAAGGCCATTGTCACTATCAACTGGAGGCGGTCAGATGTGGGTAGGGCAGACTAAAGAGAGGGTCGAATGCAAACTACTAAGCTTTCACTATCAAATGGAAATGGTGAGCTATGGGCAATGAAATATACGAGTAAAATGAAGATGGTTTGTTGGAAGGAGAGAAGTTAAGAGAATAAAAATAGAAACCAGAATAGATGAAGACGGTTTTCACTCAAATGGAGGCGGTGTGACGTGGGAAGGGAGAATGCAAGCCAGTTATTTCCTAAGAGCGAAGGAGTGAGGCAAACAGAGAGAGCCCTCTGGTGGCGGGCGCGTCAGTCTTACCTCAAGGTCGTGTCAGGAGGGAAAAGTCAAGGATGATGCCAACACTGCCCTTTCTCGCGATGCCACACACACACACACACACACACACACACACACACACACACACACACACACACACACACACACACACACACACACAACGCCATTAATAATGAAAGAAAACATAACAATTTAGTCGAAGAAACAAGGCATAATGAATTCAGATTAGTCTTGTGTAAATAAAGGTAACGTAAACACACACACACACACACACACACACACACACACACACACACACACACACACACTTGTTTCCCACTCAATTATCTTCACTATTCTTTGTTCTTTATTTTCTTCGTTTATCATTTTTTTTCGCATTTTTCAGGAAAGATTGATAAATGTTTTGGGATATAAAAAACTAATAACAAAAGATAGAAGTTGAACGAAGCCAAGATAAGAGGAATAAGGATAAGAATGAATAAGAGATTGCAGAATAAGATAACGGAAGATAGTAAGAAGAGGTGGAACAAAGTATAGAGCAGTAACAACAAAAAAGAGAGTGAAAGGACAAAATATTGAAAAGTGATACGTAGAAAGATGGAATTAAATGATTGCGAGAAATCTGAAGGTTATGGTTATGGCAAAATAAAATAGATAAAAAATAATACGAAGATGAAAATAATGAAAATAAAAAAGAATTACATCAAAAAAGTGAATAAAGGGTTCCATAATAAGAGAATAAAAGAGAGAAAAGAAAGGAATAAGTTTGAATAAAAGACCTAAAAACACAACAGTGATTTTTTAAGATAGAGGAGGTGAAAGGATGTGAATGTGTCCTACTCAAGAGAGAGAGAGAGAGAGAGAGAGAGAGAGAGAGAGAGAGAGAGAGAGAGAGAGAGAGAGAGAGAGAGAGAGAGAGAGAGAGTTTTCCATTGCCACTGGATAGTTGATCTTTATTTATTATTTTTTCCCTCCACATTTCGACCTTTCGAGGAGCGCTGCCAACCCTGTGTGTGTGTGTGTGTGTGTGTGTGTGTGTGTGTGTGTGTGTGTGTGTGTGTGTGTGTGTGTGTGTCATTTAAATCGAGACATTTACTTTGTCATCTCATGGATTGGTCTTTAATGGCATTGAAATAACTTCAGCTTTCTACACACACACACACACACACACACACACACAC
>CM035211.1:7507261-7542568 GCA_020233015.1 Callinectes sapidus | reverse complement strand
CTCTCTCTCTCTCTCTCTCTCTCTCTCTCTCTCTCATGGAGCATTATGATTTCACTTTTTTATGTATATTTGTAGTAGTAAAAGGAGTAGGAGGAGGAGGATTTAATAGACATTCATTAAACTCAATTCCATGTTTACTCGCACCATTAAAGCTAACTCTAATTGTGAAAAAGAGCGAGTAGGCAAAATAAAGCGAAGTACATTACACAGTTTTTTTTTTTTTTTCCTTTTCCTCCTCCCAGCCTTCCTCATTACCATTGAGAGTTGGAGGGACTAGAGGAAATGGAAATAGAAGACATAGGAAAGGAAGGAACAAAGGAGGAATGAAGGAAGAAAGGGAACACAGGAAAGAAGGAATGAAGGAGGAATGAAGGAAGAAAAGGAACAAAGGAAAGAAGAAATAAAGGAAAGAAGGAAGAAAAGGAAGACATAGGAAAGGGAAAAAAAAGGAATGAAGGAAGAAACGAAGAACATAGGAAAGAAAGAACAAAGGAGGAAAGAAGGAACAAAAGGAACACAGAAAAGAAGGAATGAGAGGAATGAAGGAAGAAAAGAAACATAAAGGAAAGAAGGAATTAAGGAATGAAGGAAGAAAAAGAAAAACATAGGAAAGGAAGAATAAGGGAGGAATTAAGGAAGGAACGAAAAGGAGGATTAGAACTAACGGAAGAAATACTGAAATGAAAGAAAGGGAAACATAAAAGTTAATGAGAAATAAATGAATAGAAAAGATAAAAAGAAGATAATGGAAAATATAAAGAAAAGGAAACAAAACAGGAGGAGGAAATGAGGAGAAAAGAAGAATGGAAGAGAAGGAAAGAAAGTTAAGAAACGATGGAAGAAGAGAAAAGGGGGAAAGGAGATGGAGAAGGATTGAAGGAGAAGGGAGGGTGAAGGAAAGGGAAGAAGGAAAGATAGAAAAAAAGACATGATGAATAAGTGAAGGACAACATAAGAGGTAATGATCAGGAAGGGAAGAGAAAGGAATGAGGAGGAGGAAGGAAAGGAATAGGAAAGAAATGAATAATGAAGGGAGAGAAAGAGAAGAGGAAGTGACGTGAAGTGAAGTGGAGAAAGAACAGGAAAATGAGATAATGTCAAAGTGAAGGGAAGTAGGATAGGATATCAAGAGGAGAAAAAAAAGTGGAAAGGAAATGGAGAAAGTAAAGAAAGAATAGTGAAGGAAGAGAAAGAGATGAGAAAGTGAAGTGAAGTGAACAAGGGACAGGAAAAAGAGATGAAGGAGAAGGGAAGGGAAGGAATGGGGAAGGAAATGGCAGTAAAGGAAGGGAAACAAATGAGAAAGAAGAAAAGGAAAATGAGATAACAATGAAGGAAAAGATAGTAAAGGAAGAGAAAAAAAGAGGAAGAAAGAAGAGAAGGAAAATTATATGATGAGGAAGGGAAGGAAAGTAGGACAGGCAATGATAGGGAAGGGGAAGGGAAGGGGAATGGGGAGGGAAGGGGATCTGAAGGGGGAAGGGACAGGGGTCTGGAACGCCCATGTCCTCTAGTCTGGAATGGCTGACTGCCAAGGGCGGGGCCGTGTGTGTATGTGTGTGTGTGTGTGTGTGTGTGTGTGTGTGTGTGTGTGTGTGTGTGTGTGTGTGTGGTACATGACAGTAAGCACCACCACACCTACCACCACCACCACCACTTAGCCTACATATCGAATACACACACACACACACACACACACACACACACACACACACACACACACACACACACACACACACACCATGTACAGTGAAACACGTCATGCATAGTGCCACATAGCTACAGTGCCACACACCACACACTAGTGGAAGTGAGCACACACGAAAAAACTTGCCTGTATTTTTTTGTGTGTGTATGTATGTGTGTGTGCGCGCGTGCATGCTCACGCTCGTCTGAATGGTACTGTGTCATATATAGCACGCACTTTGCTTCTAAAATTTGCATGTCACAAAATAAAAAAGATATATGGAAAAAAAATTGAAGGGCGACGAAAGTCAAACTTATTACACAAATTTTATTTTGAAGGTGTGTGTGTGTGTGTGTGTGTGTGTGTGTGTGTGTGTGTGTGTGTGCGCGCCCATATATGCGTAGATATGGGCGTGATGCTTCATGGAGTTAGTGGAGGGTTGAGTGCGCATGGGATTTTTTATTTCTCTCTCTCTCTCTCTCTCTCTCTCTCTCTCTCTCTCTCTCTCTCTCTCTCTCTCTCTCTCTCTCTCTCTCTCTCTCTCTCTGCAGCAAGCAATTGTCAATATCAGAAAATATACTTTAATTTGATTTATTCAGTGTTACAGTAATTATGTGAGTGATTAGTGGACGTTGTAGTGAAGTGTAGCACGAATAGACACGGTCTGTGTACTGGTTTATTGTTGTTTTTGTTGTTGTTGTTGTTGTTGGTGGTGGTGGTGGTGGTGGTGGTGGTGGTAGTGGTGGTAGTAGTAGTAACAATAGTAGTAGTAGTAGTAGGAGGAGGAGGAGGAGGAGGAGAAGGAGGAGCATATGCTTTTATTATTTTAGTTGTTTATCTTTCCTCCTGTTGTCGTCATCATCATCATCATCATCATCATCATCATCATCATCATCATCATCTAGTAGCATCAGCATCACCACGTACACCACCACCACCACCACCACCACCCACTGAGAACAACAATCCATCTTTCGTTTTGACCTTCGAGTACAACAACACTCTGCACTTATTTATTTTACATATTCATTCACTTACCGATGCATTTACCATTACTTACACCTTTGCCCGATTCACTTTCTATGTAAATCACTGTAATATATTTCCCCTTCACACCTTTCCCTCGGCTGTCAATAATGCCAAATATGATGATAAGGACAAAAAACAGACACAAACACACAGGCACTCATAAATCTGACTTAGAAGTGTTCCTGACCTACTTGTGTGTGTGTGTGTGTGTGTGTGTGTGTGTGTTCAGATGGGCGTTGAGTTTTGAGGTTGTTTGGTGGGGAGATGCAAGGAAAGGACAGTGGTGGGGAAGTGGTGAGGAGAAAGTGATCGTGGTAGTGGTAGTAGTGGTAGTAGTAGTAGTAGTAGTAGTAGTAGTAGTAGTAGTAGTAGTAGTAGTAGTAGTAGTAGTAATGATAATAATAATAATAATAATAATAATAATAATAATAATAATAATAATAATAATAGTCATGTGTAGAAGACGAATAAGAAAACAAAATAAAAACATGTCAAGATCACATTTTTTTTGCCTTTCTCTTTATTTTTCCTTCTTTCTTCCTTTCTTTTTTTTTTATAATAACAACACATTATCTCTAATCTGACAATAACATCCTTTACATCAAATACAAATGAACTCTTAAAAAAATGAGAAGTAACAGTTATCTTTTTAGTTTCAATATTAGCAAGACTTTTGATGTACTCATTCTAATTCCAAATATATTACTTTTTCGTGCCACAAAGTCCAGGAAGTGAGTAGTAGTAGTAGCCTTGTTCCTGTGTCCCGTGGTATGTCATAAGTATCACCTAATCTTTTCATTGTCATATTACCATCATTGTATTGATAATGAACCCAGATTACGACACACTGTTGCGTAGGAGAGTGGTGGAGTGAGTGCCAGGCCGGTGGTGGTGTAACTGTACCACTAATGGGCATGATAATCACCACCACCATTAGCATAAGCAGCACCGAATGAACCATAGGAAATCATGTCAGATATTCAACAGCAAAGAAATTTTGGGAAAGGAAGAAAAAAAATTAATAATACAAAATGGAGTGAAATATTAAAAGAAATAAGACAATAAGAGATAAGGTAAAGAGTATAGAATAAAGTTGTGGTGATAATATTAAGTATAGTTGCATGTTCATTATTTTCGTAACTCTGTGTCTTGCGAGAGAGAGAGAGAGAGAGAGAGAGAGAGAGAGAGAGAGAGAGAGAGAGAGAGAGAGAGAGAGAGAGAGAGAGAGAGAGAATTATTATTGCAGTTGCTTTTATTGTTACGTCTTGCATTTTCATTAGTGTTGCATATTAATCCCTCTTGGCTGTGTGTTTCTTTGTGTTTTCTCCAGTGTGGTTGTATTGCTTTATTTTTGTGAAGTGAAGTGTCGTGTAGGAAGATTTGCGGTGTTGCTGTGTCATATAGTGTGTTGTGGTTTATGTTCTTGTGTTTTTAGAATTGTGTTACTTGATGTATTTGGTCAAAGGTTTGGTTTTCTAGTGTGTTTTTTTTTTTTATGCGTTGTGTATTGCAGTGAGTTTTCTTGTGTTGATTTTGTTTGGTATGTTTTTACTTTACAGTGTTGTGTTTGGAAAGTTCTTTGGTCCGTGTTGTGTTGTTTACTGTGAGTGTGTGTTAGATGTTTTTTTTTTTTTTTTTTTTTCTTAACATGTGTTTTATTTAGTGAGTTTCTTTTCGTGTTGGCGTGCTACATGGCGTGTTTTTTTTATATATTTTTATTAAGATGCTGTTTTGTTTAGTGTCTTTTAGTTTGTTTTTAGTTTAAGTTGTGTTGGCTTGTCCTGGTTTATGTTGTTTTATGTTTGTTTAGGTTTATGTTTGTGTCAGTTTGTTTTGGCTCATGTCGTGTTGGTTTTTGTTGTCTGTTTGTTTGTTTTAGTTTAAGTTGTGTTAACTTGTCCTGGTTTATGTTGTTTTATGTTTGTTTTGTATTTCTGCTTGTTTTGGGCTTATGTCGTGTTGCTTACTATGTGTGTATTATGTAGTGGAGGGGGAGGGGGAGGGTTGCATGTGTTTTATTTATTGAGTTTCTCTTCATGTTGAAGTGTTATATGGTGAGTTTTGAATTGAAATGTTGTTTTGTTTAGTGTCTTTCAGTCTAGATTGTTTTGCTTACTCAGTTTCCATGTATATTTAACTGTACATTTGTGCGTTTAGTAAATTCTTGCACTGTCGCTTTCGTTCTTGGTGAATATTCCTGCATTTTACTTTACGTTGATGTTGCTCTTGGTTAAGTCAGGCTTTCCTATGCTGGTGTGGTGTTATGTATGTATGTGCCTGCCTTCCCTGTCCTTACGTGGGCGGTTCATGTGCGCAAAAGATTATCGGGAGTGGCGAGGAGAAACGGGAATGTGATTGCGCATGCAGGACAGACGCGTTGAGGCGGGCTATTGTTATTGCTGCTGCTGCCTCTGCTGCTTCAATTTATGGTGGTGGTCAGTTAGTGAGAAGTGAAGTAATGCTTGTGTGTGGGGAGGGGTTGGAGACACCATCAGAAACTCCCTCATTCTTCATGCAAGTGTCATAGCAACCCATTCAATTGCGTGGAGAGAGAGAGAGAGAGAGAGAGAGAGAGAGAGAGAGAGAGAGAGAGAGAGAGAGAGAGAGAGAGAGAGAGAGAGAGAGAGAGAGAGAGGAGATGGATTGTTGTGAGAGGAGGACAATGAGAGCGACAATAGACCTTTAACACACACACACACACACACACACACACACACACACACACACACACACCGGATATCCTCGTCCAGAGTGACAGAAAATACACACAAACCAAGCAATTGTTCTGATAGTAATGATGATGATGATGAACTGTTTCTATAGTTGTTGTTGTTGATGTTGTTGTTGTAGTTGTTGCATCTAATTGCTCTTATGTTGTTCTGTGGTTGCTCGCGGTTCTATATAACTGGAGATTAGTAGTAGTAGTGGTAGTAGTAGTAGTCGTAGTACTAGTAGTAGTAGTAGTAGTAGTAGTAGTAGTAGTAGCAACAGTGTCATAGTTTTCTCTTAATTCAATGTAGTCTTTCTGTCAGTTCGTAAAAGAATAAATAAGTGTTCGGGTCACACTGACGGGATGGAAGCGTTGCGAACCTTATGATCCATGACCCACTGATCCCGCGCGTAGGCTCCACTGGCAGGGCGCCACTTTATGGTGGGGCGCAGGGCCACTGTGCTCGGACGGGGAACGTTTGCCTTGACTGTTCTTACCCTTCCCGTGGTGGTGATACTGGGGATAATAGTGATGCTGGTGAATGAGGAAGGTGATGTGTGATGTATGTCTAGAGTGGTGAGTGGTGGTGGCTGAGTGTAAGTGACGTAGACAGCACCTGATGGGCAGCGCTGAATTCTGACCCTTCCCTCCTCCCTCAGGCCTTCCTAGCCTCCATCAACAGACGCAACAAGGAAGACAGCAAGTCCCTGACCGACGAGAACGAGAACACGGCCGTGGTGGGGAACGAGGAGGGCGGTGACGGGTGCCCGCTGGTGCCGCCCTCCCCCACGTTGCCGCGACGCAATGTCCCCGCGGCGCCGATAGCCAACGGGCACGTCAAGCAGCTCGAGCGAAAATCGTCTTCCAACTTCAAGCTGGGATGTGACGACGACTCGGACGACTGCAGCAGCATGACCATCGAAGACAAAGATGACCCCGGCGTAATCAACCCCGCCTTCACCTACGAGGAGGAAGAAGACGACGACCTCGGGCGGGGCGACGGCTCCACCACCTCCGCCAGGTCGTCCCCGGAAACTTCTCCCTCACAGTCACCTAAACTACATTTCAGGTGGGTGGCGACACCATTTACATAATCTATTGATTCATTTATCCCTTACCATGACCAGTGACCTGATCTGGTTCCCTTCGTGTGTCTACAGCAGCATGAGTCCACGGCCGAGCCCGCGGCAATCGCCGGTGAGTCACCGGTCGGGTAACCTGAGCCACCGCAGCTCCGTGTCCTCCGTCAGAAAGGGCATTCTTAAGAAAAGTGGCTCTTCGTCCACCATCAACATGGAGATGGTTAACCTGGGCCTCCAGAACGCCGCTATCGCCGCTGGCAACGCCGCCAACCTCAACGGGTACCAGCGGGCACGGTTCACCGATCCCTACGACGAGACCTATGTGCCCACGGACACTCACCGTTTTGTCGGGTAAGTGCCTCGGATGTTTTCACACAACACTCACATATTGTAAAACGGCTTATCACCACTCACTGTAGAGCCTCGGGTCAAAAGCGCCTCAAAAGTAAAGCTTTAATTCATATCAGTAAATTTGAGCCCTAGTGGCCACTTTCTTTGGCACTGTAGACTTTGTTATCGCCACCTTTCTCCTGGGGCAGTAAGTGTAGCGGTAGTGGTGTTGTTGTTGTTGTTCTTGTCGTTCTTGTTGTACCTCAGGAGTGTGTCCCTCCCATCGTCCCCTCACCTTGCTCACCTCGCACCGAACCCTCCCCTGCACAGCTCTTCCGAAGAGAACAACTACGCCATGCAGCAAAAGTCGCTGGGTGGCCACCGTGTCAAGTTTATCCTGGAGACCGGTAAGCCAGACCACGTGCACGGCTCTTACGACGACATCCGAATAGAAAAGATGGAGAGGGAAAGGATCGAGAGAATTGAGAGGTAAGGTAGATTAGTCATGATACAAAGAATCTTTTCATTTTATTTTTTGGGGAAGGAAATATGCATGTTGGGAGAACAGAATTTATGTATTGGGTAATGTTGATGTTTGTGACAACATGGCCGCAGTTAGGAAGGCAGGACTTGACAATGCTGGCGTGCCGGCCAGGCATTGCAGTGGCTCCACTAGCCAGTCCTCAAGACCGCCAGGCGGGGCAGGGCACGGCTGCTGTGCACTGCACGAATTTATCTTGCAGTGATTGATTCTAGTCCTCTCCTTTCAGCGCCCCGCCCCCCGCGCATGGCATGCCTCCACTAACACCCCCTCACACGCCCCCCCTTCACCCTCTGACAACCCATAGCTTAGCTTCCCTTAGCTCAGCAGCACAGCACCGCCACACCCCCACAGCACCTCCACCTGCAGCTTGCCGTCCCGACCCGGCTCCTCCGCCTCCCAAAGGGCCGGGCACAGAGCTCATTCACTCCTCGCCCCCGCCCCGGGTCTTGCTTCAAACTTCTCAAATTACTGATGAAGATGACTGTGACCTTTTTGAAACCAACCTAGAGCCTTCACAGCCTCAGAGAGGAGAGGGCCGCCTAGAAACGCAAGCTGAAGCCGAGGCTTCCCTTCAGGAGCAAAGGCAGGAGCTGCGAGCTCTTCTGCTGCAGGATCTTGCAAACTTTCGAAAGGGCCATGGTTACCTGCTGGCAAAGGAGCTTGAGGAGAAGGTAGCGGCGCTACGGCTCAGCAAGAGTGTCTTGCATCGTGTCAAGATACTGAACTACCTTCGTCTAAGAGAACGCCACTCCGGTAGCCTCCACCCGGCACTACTCGCTAGAAGCCCCGACACACTGCCACAGGCTGCCAAGACACAGCTGAGGCGGCCGCGCAGCAGGTCAAGGCAGATGCACGGCAATCCTCAGGAGAGGACCCTTACGCCCATCCCCGAGGAGGAGATAGAGGAACAAACGCTGGCTGCCACACACCTGTACGGTCCCCATCCCCTCTCCGAGAGTCATCAACAGGCGTGTGGACAGCATGTCACGCACCTTGACCCTCTACCCGCGGAGGCCGCAGGCCGGTACGGTGAGGCGCTGTGGGGGGAGCTCGAGGTTCCTCCTTCCTCTGACTCTCCTAGGAAGCATGACCGGCCGACGTTGATTAGAAGGTTTCTAAAGAAGAATGAGAAGGTTCTCCCTCAGGGGCACGCTGCGTCCCTTGAGGGAAGCTCCGAGGGACCTCTGCGTGTGAGTAGTATCAGCCACCAGTACCTAACCTCGGATCCTGGAAAGGAGGCGGAGCTACAAGGCGGCAGTCTCAGCAAGATGGTCCTCAAGATAGAGATTAATTGTATGAATGCTTGGCCAGACGCGGCCCATCCCGCCTCAAACCTCAGTGTTGTCCCAGATAATTCCTCGGCGCCTGCCAGCGGCTCACACACCACCGTGACTGACATCATCCTGGACACTGCACCATCTCTACCTACTGTCCACCCGACGCCCTCTGCGACCCCCGATGGCCCACGCTGCAGCGACAGAGGCACCCAGGAAACTTCTATTCTAATCCAACCACCGCATCAAAGCTCCCCAGTCTCCATAGACTCTTCATATGACTCAGGGGAGGCTCCAAGCCCAAAAGTTTTGATTAGCGATGGTTCCGCCTCCCCAGACAGCGGTAGCTGCCAGGCGTTCCCACCAGCCACCATCGCGGAGTCTGCCGGGGACTGTAAGACGCTGCAGCCTTCCATGTTGAGCAGCGGCCCCACCGACTACCTCACTTGGGCGGCGGAGGTGACCCGGGAGGAGGCCAGCAGGTTAGGCAGCCCAGGGATCCCTGACTGACTAACCCGAAGTTGCTGCCACGCCGCCCATCCCCGCCCCTCACCTCGCTTGTTCGACCAACGCGCCCTGCCCCACCCGCTGCATTGCTTCCTGCCCTCTCCCTCCTGCCTCTCACAGACACACACACACACACACACACACACACACACACAGCCTGACTAACACAGCATCACCAGCGGTGAGCCGTGGGTCACCGCTTCACCACGTGCTTGCCACGGCCTTGGCGGGTCGTGATCATGGCGGCAGCTTGGCGAACACTTTCTCCGCATGTGGGAGACTCGCTCTTTATCTCAACTGCCACGAGCCTCTTGAAATTGCATATTACGTTTTTTTTCACTTTTTTTCTCGAAAAGCAAACATATCCTAGCATGTTAGTGTAGAAGAGCTTAGTAATAAAACAGACAGACGGACAGAAGACAAATATGTAGATTGATCAATAGAAGCAGTAGCAAGGTGAGCGAAGATAGCAGCAGCAGCAGCAGCAGCAGGAGCCAGCAACAGAAGCAGGAGTAGGAGTGTGAAGCCTCAAGCCAACACTAGAGTAGTTAGATCAGCACTAATGACCTGTTTCCTCTGCTCCTCTGCCACACCTGAGGCTCTTCCCTCACTCCCTCCCTCGCTCCCTTCCTCACTCACCATCCCCTCCCTTCATCCTCCCTCCAGCCTTCCCACCCTCTCGCCTTCCTCATCGCTCCTCCTCAGTCATATCAGCTTCATATATTTTCTCGGCTGTTGACCTTCTCTTGTTAGTCCATCTCCAGCCATGACTGGTAGACCCCCCTGACCTCTCCTTCCCCCTCCACTGAGCACCACACACTTAGGCTCACGTCCAATCGATGCCACTTTGCGCTACGTCCTCTTCTTCTCCTCCTGCACCCACTTGAGCAAATCGTCATGTGATCCTATCTGTTAAACACACCACGAAGCATGCACAGAAAGCCAGACCACGGCCACCACGAGGAAAAGGACAAAGGAGATTTCTAAGCCAATACTGACGACCCCAGACCTAGCATGGTGGATGGTTTTCACTCACGCAGCTTATTGAAGGATTAAAAACAGCTGTATACCCTCGTGCATGCCATAGGAACCACCTGTAATGCATGATAAAGCAAACTACGTACTCTACTTGTACTTAACCTATTGTATGGATAATATGTATGTATGTGTGAGTTCAGAATTTATTAAGCTTCATGTATTCGATTTTGTGACCTCCCTGTGTGACCTTTGTTGACCTCCGCAGCGGGAAGGACCTGGAAGTGACCAACATGACGGATCGGGGAGGCAAGAAGTGTCTGCTGTTCTGTGCTGCTATGCTGGTGCTGACCGGTGCTATAATTGTGGCGGGGCTGTACGGATGTGAGTATGGCGGTGTGTGTGTGTGTGTGTGTGTGTGTGTGTGTGTTCTTTTCTCCTTTTCTATTTTATTTATCTATTTACATATTCTCTCCTTTTGCACTTATTTTTTTCACTTTTACCTACTGTTAATTGTGTTTTTACCTATCTACCTCTCTATCTATCTATCTATCTATCTATCTATCTATCTATCTATCAATTTATTTACCTATAAGTGCCACCATCTGTAAGTTCCCGTTTTCTCTTCAATAGCTGGGAAACTCAAAATAATCACGGAGTTAGGAGGGCAAGGCATTACGAGTGGGCTGTCAGGGGGCGCCGCGACCACCCAGGCCCCCACCAGTTCGCCCGCCAACGCCTACGGTAAGTGCTCTCTCTCTCTCTCTCTCTCTCTCTCTCTCTCTCTCTCTCTCTCTCTCTCTCTCTCTCTCTCTCTCGTTTTTTCCTTCTCTATTTTTATTTTCAACTTCCACTTAAGCCTATTTAAGTCACTGAAATAAGATGCGGGCATAATGTTTAATAAGAGTGTGGTTTCTAATTCATTGCCCTTCCATGTAGTAAATATTTTATATTGAAGTGTTATGCATTTACCAGGTGATTAATTTTTGTAGGCCTTGAAAATATTATTGGTGATAATTGATGGATAATGTATTGACATTCGTGTCTCATCTTTTTTTTCCCCTTTATTGTATAGAAGTCAAATTAATTTCTTACTCTTCCTCTTTCACTCATGTTTCCTAATGCTGTAGAAGTGAAGGTCATGTTTACTTTTTCTTTTCACAGTGTTCAATGTGGTACAAGAAATTATTCGTGTTTACTTTCCCTTTTCTTTCACAGTACCCAATGCGATAGAAGTCCAATATAGTACAAAATGCGATAGAAGTGAAAAGGCATGTTTACTCCTCCTCATTCCCTTTACAGTAGTACCTGATACGATATAATTAAGTGAAAGTCATGGTCAATCTTACTCTTTCCTCTCACAGTACCCATTGCAATAGAAGTCAAGCATACATAGTACTCTTCTTTTTCCCAATGCCATAGAAGTGAAAAGGCATGTTTACTCTTCCTCTTTTCCTTCACAGTAGTACCTGATGCGATATGATTAAGTGAAAATCCTGTTTACTCTTCCTCTTTTTCTTTACAGTAGTACCTGATGCAATTTACGTAATTAAGTGAAAGTCATGTTCACTCTTACTCTTTCCCTTCACAATATCCAATGCAATATAAGCCAAATACAGTACTCTTCTTTCCCTTCACATTACCCGATGCGATAGAAGTGACACATTTAGTCTTCCTCTTTTCCTTCACAGTACCCAATGTGATAGAAATAAAAACTGCTCTTCCTTCCCTTCACAGTTCCTAATGCGACAGAAATGAGAGGCACATTTGGTCCTCTTTTCCTTCACAGTATCCATTGCAATAGAAGTCAAATGCTCTTCTTTCCCTTCACAGTGCCTAATGCGATAGAAGTCAAATTCAAGATAGACAACCATAACTTTACTACGGATCTAACCAACGTGGAATCCAAGGCATACAAGACGATGGTGAAGGACCTTGAGGCAGAGGTAAGGACTGTGACTTCTCTTTTAGCTTTTTGTGTCAAATGTCTAAAAGAAAAAGCTTGAAGTGATTATAGGAAGAGTAGCTTAGTCATTTTCATTTTTAGTTTTTCCTATGTCTCTTCTACTGGTGTCAGTCACTAATGAAAGCTTATTATTTCAGCTCACAAAGATTCTGTTCCCTGAGCCTGTCTTGCATAATGGAAAGGCGAATCTCAACCTCAGGATCATCAAATTTGAGTAAGTTTTAAGTGGTGCAAAAGACAGTCAGTGCTCACAAATATTACCAACAACTATAAATAGAGAAAAATAATTACCTGGGTGTCTAAATCTTCACTGTTTAACTTATTGCTATCTATTATATCTTTCTTGCATTAATCACCATTTGTAGACACCTTTTTTAATGTTCTACAACCACCTCCAAAGGTTATAAACACTAAAACTTATCAATTTATTCTTTTTTCACTCCCTTCTTTCCTTCACCTATTTATGAAGATTCCATGCTCTGTTCTTAGTATGAATGATTGTATATTGTAATGAAAAAATATAACCCAGGGCATATATTAACACAGATTCTTTAGTGTGTAGCCTTTTCTGAGATGAATTTATAGTGTTAAAACGTATCTTAACCTTCCAAAATTGGTGTTATACTTAGCCATTTTCTCATCAGTAGTAAATTTGAAGTTGCCGGTGAGAAGACAGTTAAAGTACACCAATTTCTAAAGGTTAAGATGGATTTCAACTTTAGAAATTTGTCCAAAATGTTGCATACTTGAGAATCTCTGTTGATATGGGTCCAGATTTTAATTCCTGATCTCTCCCCTCTTTCAGGCCGGGTAGCATCAAGTGTACCTTCAGGATAGGCTGGAGCTTCTTTGATGAGCACAATGAACAGGAGGCACCTCTCAACCTCACCATCATCAGGGACATCTTTGAGAACCGGATAAACAACAGCTTCGTGTTCCTCCACCAGCAGGAGTACCGAGTGCCGCCAGACTCCATAGATGTTGATCGTGAGTCCTTCCCATGTGTTTTTTTCCCATATCTACTTCATTGTATCTGTCAGTCCTTTCTTTCATTTCTTCTTTCTTCTTTTATTTGATTTTCTATCTCTCTGCCTACTTCATTGTATTTTGTTTTTTCTTTCTTCTTTTCCTCTTTCCTCCTTTATTTCCTTTTTCATGATTTTTGTGATTTTATGTGTTTTTATCTTGTTTACTTCATTGTTTCTGTCAGTCTTTCTTTCCTTCCTTCCTTCTTTTATTTGATTTTCCTTCATCTTTCTTTGTGTTTTCTTTCCATGTCTCCTTCATTGTATTTGTTAGTTGTCTTTTTTTCTCCTTTCCTCTTTTATTTTTTTCATGATTTTGTCTTGTGTTCCTATCCTCTCATTTACTTCATTGTATTAGCTAGTCATTCCCTCCTACTTCCTTTATATATTTTCCATAATTTTTTACTTTTCCTTCATTTCTAAATTCTCGATCCTCAGGTTTGGTCGACAAGTGCTACAACAACCAGTCTCTTTGCTCTCATGGCTGCAAATTCTCGTATGAAAACCTCCGCTTCACCTGCACCTGCCCTGACTACCTGTACTCCATCAACACCACCACCTGCATTCATCCCAGTAAGTGGCTGCTCATTATCTGTACAGCTGGTATTCGGTAAAACTTAACCAGATATATCCTACTCTAATTTTCACAATATTAAAGTGGGCTGTCTTTTTTTTCTTTCTCTTTTTTATTGAGAATGCTACAGTCCAGTATTCTTTTGGTGTTTTATGTTTATGCTTCATCTTACAAATCAGTTTAGTCATTATTTATCTTTACTTTTTAAACTACTTACTATATTTTACCATGGATTTTTTTTTTTTTTCTCAACTTGTTTTTTTATTGTTATGGATTTTTGTGGCATGAAATATTAAATGTACTCTACTTTTGGGGCATTTGAGTTCTGCAAAGTAAGTATGTGACACCCCATGGCTGAGGGAGTGTACTGTATATACTGTGCTGCTGTTTGGAGTGTTTGTGTGTTGTGTGCTATGATGCATTCTGTTGCTGAGTGCTGAGCTTCCAGAGCTCAGGATATGATAATAGAGTCTTCAATGTTCAAACTCTGGCACTTTGAATTGTTTATGCATGATAATGGAATGTAAATAAGGAATGTTTGTATGAAATACCTGGTCTTAGTTAATGGGTCAAGCTAGTTAAATGAATGTATAAAGTCTGGCACACTGGCATCTTTGGGTATTAATGCTCATGGATTGAAAATATACTAAGGAATGTTTGCATGGAATACTTATGGCTGTGTATAAGCTTCAAAATGTTTATCACAGAAGCATCATCATCATTATTATCTACTCATATTGCCTTTTACCAAAGCCTGTCCTTCCTGAAAAAAATAATTTAATTTGATGTCCTAATGCTTGATGCAGAATGCTTTAATGAATGGAATTTTGGTGTCAAGTGTATCATATCATGCATGTTTGTGTACAGAAGGATTAATCTTGTGGCATGTTGAAGCTTGAGGGTTATTCTTGCTTATGTTACTCTCTCACCATCTTTACCAGTGAGCATTGTGCTGTGGTTGCATGAATTAATGTTATCTTCTTTCTCCCTCTCTCTAATAACTTTCAGGTTACACAACAGCAAGCTCTACAACCAGCACAACTACAACTACAGCTGCAACCACCACTCCCATCATTCCTATCACCTATATCATTTCCTCATCCACCATCACCACTGTCTCTTCACTACCTAACACCACCACTTCTCACACTACACTGCCCACCATTGAGGCCACTGAACAGGAAACCACAACAGAGTCAGGCTTAACACCAAAACACACAACTGAGACAACAAACACAATGGATACTGTAGCCACAACTGAGATGGGAACCTCAAGGGAACTAGACAATGTGACTGAGACTGGAACTGAGATGCAAACCACAACTGAGACCAGGAATGCAACAGAAACAGAACTCACTGCAGAACCTGAAACCACAACAGTATATTTAGAAGTGTCAACAGAAACAGGAACATCTGCAGCAAATGAATTCTCAACTGACATGCAAACTGGAGCAGAAACCACAGATAAAGAACAAACCACCATTGAACTGATAACAACCACAGAAACAGAAGTGTGGACAAAAGATGAAGGGTTGACAAGTGAAACAGACACCACTCAAATGATAACCAATGAAACAGAAACAGAAATCACCACAAAATCATTGACAATTCAGGAAACTACTGGAGTCGAGACAACCACATCAAAACTTCCCACAGAAACACAAACATCTGAGTCGCAAACAACCACCAAGCAGACTGTCATTACTGAAACTGATGAGATAACAACAGTAGGGCCATTCACTACCTTCAGGGAAACTACCACTACTGAGACCACTGAAGCACCAACAACAAAACCATACAGCACTTCAGGAGAAACAACCACTGAAGAAACAGCTGAAACATTACAAACAGAGCATAACACAAACAAAACACCAGAAATTACTGAGATAGAGACTTCCACATCCTCTTTGACCACGCCATCACCCATATAGAGAAGTACAATAAAAATACCACAACACTAAATAGACTGTAAATAGAAGTGTATAAAGGAATTAACTGCTTGACTGCAGTATTGAGGGAAGTAGTTATCACAGAAGAGATAGGAGAGTTTCTGACAAATGGGAAATCTATGCCACTACTTGTTTTTTTCTTGGATCTTCTTGAAGACAAACTTGATCTTGAGTTAAATTCTGAAAAAAAAGGAAAATTTTTACTTGGGGTTATTAATATTTGTTAGTTTTTTCTAGATAAGCTAATTGCCAGCAGCTGTCTTTATTTTATCATTTTTTGTTTGTTTTACTCTCTCTCTCTCTCTCTCTCTCTCTCTCTCTCTCTCTCTCTCTCTCTCTCTCTCTCTCTCTCTCTCTCTCTCTCTCTCTCTCTCTCTCTCTCTCTGTGTCTGGCATAAATGCACATTAAAAGGCCTTCATTTAATAGTAGGTTACAGCTGCATGTCATACAGTACAAACAGTCTTAAGCTGTTAGTTAAACTGTATCATCCCACATCATGCATCACTCCACCACCACAATGCCATGAACAACTCTCATTATGACAAGTTCACTGTACATCATGCTAGATTATACCACAACCACCATACACATCACAACCTCACTCTATGCTGGTGCAGTGCTGGACAGATGCCTCCTTCAGGCAGACTTCTAAAAGTTCCATCATAGGAAACCGAATTACAAATGCAACATGTTCTGTAGGGTATTCTATATCAAGAAAGCATGTACGTACATGCATATTCATTCCTGGAGAAGAACCGTGAATTGTGCATTATGTGCAAAACTCAAGGAAATGGCAAGTTTACTATAATGTTTTATTGCAAATTATTGCTCTAAAATACAAAAGGGAGGAAATATTTATACAGTATTGGTATTTGATAGTCTAATTAAAGAATATCAAATACAAATGAATTGCTACATAGGCATTGACTCTAACAATAAAACAACAAAACAACTTTGACAAGTCCAAAAAGACAGAAAATAATATGGCAAGTGAGATTACTTGCATGTGTCTATGAGCCACACTCCTGGCAGGACAGGTGTGTCATCTACCTGTGTAAGTATTGTATACCCAGAACCACCAATACTCATCACCACCCCCACTGTATCTAGAGTGATTAGTGGCTTCCTTAATTACTGCTGCCATATTTGGTGGTCAAGTATGACCAGCCTGTTACCCCTGAGAGGTTAACAAGCACCTGACTTGAGTATGTAGTGTATTATTAGTAGGCACTGCACCAATAAACTTTTTCCTTATCTCATAATTATGCATAACTGTACTGATGTTGATCCTTCTCAATACTTCTGTTCCTTATTATGTTCCTTTGTACCTGTTGATGTGTTGCCTGTCATCCTTTCCACCACCACACTGCTACTCCTAGGCACTGTTGGCCTCTGAGCATTGCCTTGCATTAAGATCTTTTCATAATGTAATATATGTTGCCATTATTGTTTCACAGGGCAGTTTAATGTAGATCCTGAATCTGACTGATATGCTTTTCTTTCTGCAGACCAAACCACTACCACATCCACTACTACATCCTCCACAACAGAGGTTGCCATCAAGGGAGATTTCAACCAACTCATCAAGAATGCTGGTGGTGCCTTTATAGCCATCAAACTGGAGGATCTTGAAGCAAGCACAGACACAGAGATTGAAGCACCACCAACAGATAAGGAAAGTGAGGAAGAGAGTGACAGCTCAGAAGACACCAAGACTGATGAGCAGCCAGTACCAGGGGAAGTAATAGTGGATGGAATAGCCACTAATGCTACTGTGAATGCCACCACTGAGGGACAACTCCCTCCTGTAAATGTCACAGAGACTACCACCACTACTACCACCATCACCTCATCCACCACTAGTACAACCACCATTTCCCCTGTCACTGTACCACCAACCTCCAATGAAACTGTTACTGAGGTCAGTGCTGATAACACAACTGAAGCAACCAACATAACTCTCACTTCAACTGCAACTGTAGTGGCAGAGACCAATTCTTCTACAACAAAAGCAACAACCATTGAAACTGCGACCAGCAAAGAGGAGCAGCAAACCACAACCTCACAGAAACCAACATCTGAGGAAGTGACCGTCATTCATGAGCCACCTGAACCTGTGCTACCAGAACACACAACTATAAAAACTGAAAATACTTCAGTGGACAAAATACCAGCCACCAGCACTTCAACTCCAAATGTTACTATTGTGACACAAGATACTGTACCTGTCACAACTACAGCTGAACCCACAGTAAAGGAAGACAGTGAACCAGAAACAAAGTCTGAAGAAGTAGTACCTGGTATTGAAGGAACAAGCAACACCACACATCACAGCAATATATCCATCAGTACACTAGAAGTTTCCAATGACACAATATCTGAAATACTTCAAGAAACTTTCATCAACAGAAGTGCATTGTTCCCAGAGAACTTTGTGTCTCCTGGGACACGCCTAGAGGATATTATGTCTTTCACAAACATTCCTGGTAAAGCAATAATTGTCCTTGATCTCTCTGCTCTCAGACCAGGAGATTCACCAGGAAATGTTGGCTTACAGGAAGCAGAGGAAGGGTTATCACATAGTAATGTTACCACTGCCAATGAGACACAGACTGGCACACCTATAACAGAAGAGTCACCACTCCACAATGCCACAACACCTGATGCAGAAACTAAAGAAAATGTGAGTGAAGCTACAACCCAAGCAGGTGTTGCTACCAGTTCTACCACTGAAACCCCTTCTACATCAACATCATCATCAACAACAACAACAACAACTACAACAACAACTGAAAGACATGTTGTCATTGTAAATGCAAGTGAAGTTTCAGAACTTGAAGATGATATAAGAAAGAATACAGGAGAAGAGCAAGTTTCTAAAGAAGTGGTTACCATTCCTGCTGTACCCTATGAAGGCAACCCAATCTTTGCCAGCAAAACTCCCCCACCTGTTAGAACCACAACTACTACATCAACCACCACTTCCACTACTCCTCCAACCACCACCACCACAACTACCACTACTGACACTCCTCCCACTACTACCACTACCACAACAACAACACAGCCCTCAGTGATGACAGAGAACAGCACATCCCCAGCCACCACCACCACCACCCTGGATTACGACACAAAGGGAGAAGAGGCTCCTGTTGAGAACCGGGACACTTCCATCCTTGACATTGCCTTCATTGCCAGCTCAGATCTCAGCACCATGGCCAGAAACACTTCCCATGACACCCCAGTTGCTGCCACCACTGGTGCCACCACCCCCACCACCACTATCATGGAAGGGAGTACAAACACATCACAGGAGTCCCAAGGAACAAATGTGACTACCACTGATACAACCAAAGATGATCCAGCACTAGTTCAGACTGACAAAGAGGTGGCTGAGACTCCTGTGACCTATACCAGTGCTCCTCCGAAGGTGGTGTGTCTTGAAGGTAAGTTTATTCTGTCTCATTTTCTCATAGGGGCATCACTTAAAGCACTGAGAAATTAATCTAAAGAATAGCAATGGAAGAGTTCTGACAACAAACATAGGCCTGTATTCAGAAATGCTTTGCTCTGTCACCACCACTATTTTCAAGTTATAGAGATGATTTTTCATGTTCTCTAGACTAATTCTTCTTTTAGTAATGTAGAAATCTTGTTAATCTATCTCCAGAAGTATAAAAACATTCCTGAGCTTTAGCTAGCAACTAGAGGCTTTTAGAATGCTTTAGAATATGGTCAGTAATCAAGGTTGGAGTGAGGAGAGAAGCCCTAGACAATATGCAAATATAAGTTGCAAGCTTTGCCAGTCTTTGAGTTATTAGTTTCTGCTAGGAGTACCACACAGATGTTCACACTGACACACACACATAATCTCCCTGCACCACAACAGACCAGGTGGAGTGTGTCAATGGAACCAGTACCTGGGGACGCTGCATTCCACGGAACTCCAGGTGTAACTCTGTCCCGGACTGTTCTGATAAGTCTGATGAGCTGGACTGCAAGGAGAATAATTGCTTTGGCAACTTCCAGGTAAATATTTCTATGTTATTATTATCATAAGACATATGTATGAACAGCTATGAAAACCAGTGGTGTCATAAAATTCAGTGAACTTTATGACAGATTAATTAAGTGCTTTATGAATTAATAGTTCCACAAAACAGCTTTTAAAAGATTGACCTTCTATGAATAGGAATGAAAGAAGGATATAGTTTGGTAAATTTTACACAGGAGTTGCCATATGCACAATTCTGGGCTTTTTGAAGTTTCCCTTATTTTATCTGTTCTTAACTTGAACAATAATTCAAGTGAAATGCCAGACGCTGAATTTTTTTTTGTCTGAAACATTTATAGATGATGGTAGCATTGCTTTGCACAATTGTATTTTTCCATAACACTTAAATTTTTTTATGCCCTCTTACTGATCCTCAATTGCATGTATGAATTCCAGCAACATAATGACATGAATCAGAATAAAATCTTAATGGTGCCTATATGACCCTCCTTTGTGTCCCTCACAGTGCCAGGATGGGGAGTGCATAGAGCGGCTCTATGTGTGTGATGGCGTCACCAATTGCCAGGATGGTGATGATGAGCTGAATTGTGGTGAGTGTGGTACCAGTGGTGGTGGTGAAACACTTGGGGTGAGGCTGCTGAAGGGAAATGTGTAAAATTTTGCAGCATGCTGAAGGTTAAAGGGGAATAGAGGGACAGATTCTAATATTAATATTAATATACCTTAACATCACAGATTTTTCATTACATTTCACATACACATGAATAAGTATCATAAAAATCTAAAGAACAGATTATTAGAGAGAGAGAACAAAAAATCTTGCTGTTGGATGTATGATTTCATTGAAATTGTTGAATATATAAACACTCATTTTGAAAAGGAAATACAGTACCTGCTTACAACATCCATACAGTCAATGTTTGAACTGTGGTTTAACCCACTAGTTCATGGAAAAAAAATTTTCTCTGATTTTTTAAGGGATTGCATTAACGTTTACCTCCACTGAATGGTTGATTGAAAAGGCTATGTGGCAAGAGTAAAGATGATAGTGACTTCAGAATTATAACTGTAAAGGGAAGGTTGATTAAGGGTTATAAAGGCCAAAAGTTATAAGAGTAAATAAAGACTAGACACTTCACTGCTAGTCCCTAAAATAGATAAAGTCACAATTAGGTTGGTCTTTTTAGTTTTGAAGATACCTTGATACTCCTGTCTTAAAGCTGATCACAGGAAGGCAGAGGAACAGTCTAGTCACTGTGACTATCTTTCTCTGGCAGAGTCGTGGCAGTGTAAGGAAGACGAGCTGAAGTGTGGGGGCACCTCTCCCTCCCCATGTATCCCCCTGTCCCTGCGCTGTGATGGCCAGCCAGACTGTATTGATCACTCTGATGAGCTCAACTGTACGGAAGTGTGTCGAAGCGATGAGTTCCGTTGCAGTGAGGGCTGGTGCATCCCCCATGTGCGGACTTGTGATGGTCACCCCGACTGTCACAATGGAGAGGATGAAAAGAATTGTGGTGAGTGGCAAATTGTGAAATGTGAAGTAGCGAGATGACTGAGGTTTAGCCAGTGGTGGAGGAGCAGTAGGAACTTAGTTGATAAAAACTGCCACAGTATTAGGGTACTGTGCTAAGGGAGAAAGAACACTCATCACAAAGTCATTAGTCTAGTGGTGATAAAGAAAATTATGAAAGCACTTTTGTCATTGTATTCACCACATGTGTTTCAGATTGTTCTGGACTGGATGAGACCCCATGTGCTGCTGGTGGGTGTGTGCCAACCTTCCATCTGTGTGATGGTCTGCGTCATTGTCACGATGGATCAGACGAGTGGAACTGTGTCAGGATAGACAACAGCACCCGTCAGCTGGAAGTCAGGTACTGCTGCAGTTTGTGTTGATTTTAATAGAAAGTAACATAAATCAATGGAAATTTTGTATGAAGTATTTTTGCATGGCATTTGATGATTTTAAGTAACTGGAGATTTGTGACATTATAGTGTTACATTTTCATGGTGAATTTGTTATCTTTAGAAAATTAATACATGTTCTTACTGAATAAGCTGTGTTATACACCATTAGTGTGTTGCATATGTAAGACTTTGACAACATACAGCAAGAAAGATGTTCATTATTGAGTACATAATTAAGAAAAGTTCTGAATGATGAGTGGTGGTGTCACAACCCTGCAGGAGTGGCAAGAGCCGGTGGAGTGCTGTGTGTGGTGAAGGGTGGACCAGCAAGTGGACTGACCAGGTGTGTCAGCAGCTGGGTGGCTCCGCCTCACTCAGCACAGAGATGAGACGAGTGGTGGAGTCTGTGCCGCGGCCCAGGGTGCAGCTGCTACTGCAGAAGGTTGTGTCAGGTGGCTACACACCTCTGCAGTTTGTTCTCAAGTCTGACTGCTCCAGTGACACTCTGGTACACCTCTCTTGTGAAGAACACTGTGAGTTTCTAGATGAATTTAGATTTTCTGCATTTACATTTATATTATCCGATTGTATACATCATCATCTAACTTTTTACAACTGTAAATTTATTATTTTATTTCAGTTCTTTTTTGTTTTCATCTCTTTATATCTGCTTTGTGTTTGAGTGTATTGTGTTTACCTCTCAGCATGTGGGTCATGGAGCCTTGGGGATGATGTCCTGGAGGAGCACCAGCTGTCAACCAACACTCGGCCCCCAGCCACAGAGGGACAGTGGCCCTCACTGGCACTTCTGCTGAGGACACATCCCAACAAGAATGACACTCATGCCCAAGGCCAATTTTGCTCTGCATCTATTGTAGCACCCAGCTGGATCTTAGCAGCTTACAGCTGTCTCTCTTCAAAGTGAGTGGGAAGACTGATATTATGGTTGTGCTTAACTGAGCCTTCTGTATAATTACATCACTTACCTCAAGGATAATAGGTTACTTTACCACATAAAAATATTCATGTATGATTTTGTATATACTTAGTTTTATCTTCATGTCCTTGTGGTTCTTTTTAAGGAAATGACTATCTTTCCCATGACTTTTTATACTTTTTGTCATCATTTGCTGTCAGTGACCTTTGCTCTCCCTGTGTACTAATTTTGTGGCAGCCACCAGGGTATCTCTCCTTGTAAAGTGCTGCTGTTCTCTGACTGTGGTCAGGTAATGACTCACAACATCTTGTGTGCTTTGGTGGTCTTGTGTCATCTATCAGGATAGTGATACCTTCTTGATATCTGCTTTTGTGGTTGTCATCTTCCCTCATTTATCCTTTCTACTTTCTTTCTTCTTTATTCTGGTTTTGTATTGTTCTTGTATGTTTCATATCTCCATACCACCTCTGGAATTACATGTGCCTCTTGGTCTCTTCAATGCAGGATGGACAGAGGTCATAGTATTCACTGCATTTATACTTGTTTCACTATGTTTCACTCAACTAGGGTTGAGGATGTTTCCTATTTTCATTTTTATTTGTTCTCTGCTTAGATTATTTATCCTATTCCTTTAGTATTTACATATTTACTGAAGTAGCCAGTCACAATAGTACATGATAATAAATCTTCTGTCCCATTGTTTGGGTTGCAATTAAAACTTTTCTTCACTCTATACAGAGAAAATGGGCTGGATTTGGGCACCTGGGCTGTAGCATCAGGCACCGCCTCCCCCACTGCCTCAACACAGTTCCATTACGTAGGGAAGATTGTGCCCTTCCCTGGCAGGGTGCGGACAGGCGGCCTGTGGACAGGTGACGCAGTGCTGTTACGCTTGACTGAGCCCCTTGACTTGGGGCCAAACTCCCAGCCAGTGTGTGTGCCGAACACTCCTCCAGTCAACACTGCACAGTGTGTGGTGGCAGGCTGGAGACGCACTGATGAAGGTAGGCTGTCCATTAAGTAGTACTTAAACTTAGAGTTCACTCCAGTAACTAAGAAACAATTTAGTACCTATGTATGCATACTTAGAAGTGTATTTAACTTTTATGTGTCTTTTGTCTCAATAATGAAGAAAAAAATCTATTATTTATATATTTTTTTTCATCATAGGTGTGGGAAGTCAGAGTCAATTCTTGCATCACCTGCCAATGCCCACCCTTGCCCTGGACGCCTGCAACACCACCCACTACCCAGGCCGCCTCAACCCCACCCACACTTGTGTTGGCTTCTCTGATGCCCAGCATGCACCCTGCCATGTGAGTGTGTGTGTGTGTGTGTGTGTGTGAATCATATTATGTAAATATTCACTGCATGCCAGTGTAGTCAGACTGTTAACCTGGTAAATTGTAAGTAGATGCACATAGTATAGTATTTAGCTATTTGCATACTTGTTTTCTTATGTGTTATTTCCCATATTTTGTCATGTCATTCTTACTTTGAATTCAAAAATTTCCAAAACAAATGTTTAATGGTTTTTCCTCAGTGAAGTATCTTTCCTTATAGTCATGGTAACAGGAAACTACAGGAAGTGTCATTTTGAATATGTTACACAGAATATGAATTGGCCTTTGATTTGCATTTTTTTAATAGTGGCACCTCAGTATGGTTTTTCTACCTATTTTTCTTTGCCCAGGACAGCTCCTTTCACACACATTTAATTTGCATAACACTGTTGTCTTCATTCTTTGTTTCTCATTATAATTCACTTTAAGTTTATCAGTTTGTGTTGCATTCTGAGTGTCTTCCTGATGGTACAGTCTACTCACCCTTTCTGAACAAGCCTTGTCTCTTTCAGGGCGATGAGGGCAGCCCACTTATGTGCCGCAGTGAGACGGGTGCATGGCGCTTGGAGGGGCTGCTCACCCACCACACCTGCTATGGCCGTGCACGCCACCCGGCCATCTTCACTGCTCTCCATGGCCTCCAGCCCTGGCTCAGCAACACCATTGGCACTCCCTATGTCCCCAGTGGAGCATCAACCTCAACCACCACCACCACTACTTCAACTACAACTAGTCCCACCACAACAACTACAACTACTCCAACAACTACTACTGTTGGTTCTACCACTACTACTTCTACTTCTACTAGTGATGCTACCACTTCCACTTCAACAAGCTCCACTTCTCCCACTTCCACCACCACATCACCACCTGGTGATGGTAACAGGTCTGCTAATTCAACAGATCTAGAAGAAGCTCTTCCACCTCTGTCCTCCCCGGGCATGGCTCCTCTATAGCGACAGATGGGCCCTAGCGGTGCAGTGTTGTGAAAGGTGCCATAAGTGCCGTGAATGTGCTATGATATGTGCTAAACCATTATAGGATCTACAAATGATAATAATATAGTATCTTGAAACTTTCTGTGATCTTAGATTTGTTGTACTATAGAAAATAAACAAGATAATATTTAGCATTGTTGACTCTTGTTAAGAACAGGATGTCCCCAGGAGCAGAACTGGCTAGTGTCAGCATCCTGGAAAGTGTGATGTGGAGTGCAGAGGTACAAGTGCCAAGCATACCAGTGTGTGGTGCCGGTGTGGTGCCTTAGAAGTCAATCTTCACAGCACATGTGTGACGCTCCCTGGTGCTGAGGATCACAAGAGAGAACATGTGTTGCAAGCATAACTTGCTGAAGAGCTCATGAAGTGTTGTAAACTCCGTTGTCCTTATAAGGTGACAAGGAACTGTGATGTTTCTGTACAGTAGATTGTATACTAGTGTGGTGACTTTCAGCATTACATTCATTTGCCAGTGATAAATGAAGACATGCATCAGTCTTATTCATAATACAAAAAAATCAATGTATTGTCTCTCACAAGCAGAGCATCAACCAAATGACTCCAGTATTGTTGACATTTGTTGTAGAATTCATGCTTTTGTGATAAAAAGGTTGTTGTGACATGTGGAACAATGTACATAACAATAGCAACCAAAACATATATGCATAGATGAACTATAGAGCGAGGCAAGCTGTCCAGCTGTGTAGAGCAGCAGCCTCTTTGTCCGAGAGTGAGCAGTGCGAGTGTCCTGTGTAGCCCAGCAGAGCCACTGGTTCCTTGATGACACGGGTATGAATCAGTCACTAGCATACCATAGTGTAGTGTTGCGGAGCCTCCAGAGCTGGGCCCCGATGGGCTGCCGTCCAGTCAGACAAAGTGATGAGAGTCCAGATTCTTGGAATTTTGTTGTTTATGCTCCTGCTTTGCCCTATGGAAGTCAGGTTATGGCTTGTGTCCAGTGCTTACTGACGTGACGCATTTGTGATTCAGTAGAGGAATGACAATTCATGAAAAGAAAAATGTGGGCAGCATGAGGCAAAGCTAAACACTGATGCTAAAGTAATAGACTTTGGCCCATCGCTGTTGGTCCCGTTTGTCAGTGGTGGATTGAGAATGTGGCCATATTTTATGTAAGACCTTGTTTATTCATAAAGCACATGTAACAATGGCATGTAGAGTGGTGATATACATGACCAGCTGTACAGCATTGACATAAATAAACAGCTGTGTGATAGTGATAATGCATGAACAAATGCATCACAAGACTGAATGGTTCCTTGTACTGCTCTCAAGGCTGCTCGTGTGGTGCCCGGTGACTAAATTTCATGTGATAGCATTTTTTCACACAGAACCTTCCATAGATAACAGAAATTATAATGCATTTAAGTTTTCCACATCTAGAAAAGAGAAAGCATATGCCTTTTGTCACAGGAATGAGAGCAGTTGAGACAGTGAATGGAGATGAGTGTAGCATTCTTCTCATCCACACTGGATGACACTTGGGGACCTGTCTGCCTGGCACTCTTGGGCAGGCTGTAGAGCGGACCAGCCTAGATTAGTTTCCTGACTAGCTCGGACCACAAGACAGTAGGGTGTGTGTGTGTGTGTGTGTGTGTGTGTGTGTGTGTGTGAGAGTGTATGTGTGTGTGTGTGAGTGTGTTTAGCTGGATCTCACATGCCAGCCCTTACCACAGCTCACTTCCAGTTATTATTGCCGTAAATAAGTGCTGAGAAAGACAGTATGTACGTAGTTATGGACGGCTCACAGGCCCCTCTCTTGAGCTTCCACACATTATATATATATATACATACACACACACACACACACACACATATATATATATATATATATATATATATATATATATATATATATATATATATATATATATATATATATATATATATATATATATATCAAATGTTCCCCATGCTCATCTTGTAAATAGACTTGTATAGAATGTGTTAATTATTACCATACCCACTTTTGAAAGTTTTTCACCTATATGATACTTACTCCTTCCATGTATCTCATAACATCAGCTACATACATACGTATAGTCTAACATTTGTAAAGGAGAGGAAGATGAATGTGATATTACTAAGACTGGAGATCATGGTGTCTTCCCATGCAGAAGAAGAGCTCAAGCTAGTGTAGTTTCATCGTTGGTGTCTGGGGCAAGATTCAAGCAGTTCCTGTCCCTCCTGCTACTTCTTGCTGACACACTGCTGTGACTCATATCTTAGACATTATTTTGCTTCAGAGAGAGAGAATATGTGACTATCTTTTACAAATTATCATCATCACATATATTTTTTCACTTCTTATGATCTTCTTTCATTCATGTGACTTTTTCATGTCAAAGTTCATACTTTCTTTTGTCATAGTCATGTTATTTTTACCACCTATCTACATGTTTCTATTTCATTCTTGACACAATTAGCTCTGAGCATGTGGCATATTTCTTTTTTTAACAACATCCATCTATAATAATAAATAATAATGTTTTAAAATTTCTTTATTTGGCACATTTGAGCTTAGAACATGATGCTGTCAATAAATTTTTGTTCCTGCTTTCTTTGGGATACAAAATTTATATTGACTTTTATGTTTGTCATATTTAGTTTATGTTTCCATTTAGTTTAAAATTTTATTACTCTTGAAAATTTTAATGAACGTATTGAGTAAATTTATCATATCATCCTTTTTTTTCCACAATCTGAACACCAATCTGTGTGTCTTTACGACTTATTTATTCAATCATTGTTGTTAGGGGAGCCAGAGGAAATGAAATAATGTGAAGTGCCTTAACTTATAAAGACAAGCTAGTATTACTTTATCACCAACTCTTTTTAACCAACTAACTATGTAACATTAACTAGAGAGTGCACCTCAGCGCTGTCATTATTATTATTATTATTATTATGATTATTATTATTATTACCATTACTATTAATATAATTATGATTGTTTGTACAGCATTGACGATGAAGAAAACAAGAAAATGCCATATAGTTATACATATTATAATACATGTATGTTTTTTATATGTATATTATCATGAGTACTTTCCATCGTATTTGTGTTTAAACTGATTTCCTACACACACACACACACACTTTATTCTTGTTCTTGTATATATGCAAATTACAAAGAAATTGTAAGCTTGTCGGTGTTCATCTAATACTCTTTTTACTTGCCTTCATTGTTTTATATTTTTCTTCGTCCTTTCTCAATTCTGACCGAGACTTCCTCCACCGCAAGCTGCCAAGTCAGTCACTCATCTTGCCCAGTGTTCGCCAACTAGAGCAGAAACTGTTTGGAAAAGGAAGCGTGCAGAAAAAACAGCTGCATCCAGATAATTTTTGTAACCAAGATTCAAGGAAGAAGGATCGGGACTTTCTGGAGCCTCGGAGCAAGATGTGAGCAAGACACAAAGCTCCAGAATTTTGCACGGCGGCCAAAGAAGGTGTGCGGGTCTGGCTACACTGAACCCGGTAGTGTAAGGTGCCATGTAAACCAATCATCCCAAATAAAAACTTTCATGGAAACACATTTTTCCCTGATGCTGCACCTTGAAGTTAGCAGAACTAGATTCACTTGACCTCTATGATAAAGACTTAACAACTGAACCACCTATCTCACAAAAAGAAGAAAAAAAACTATTTTAGTTGAAAGTAAGTCTAAATGAGTGTCTTAGGAAATGTAACAGTTGGTGAAGAAACAACCAGGATGCATCAATCTATTTTCATCAATCATAGGAATACAAACCACCATAATGTCTCTTTAGACTGCATGGATGCCTAAAATATAAAGAGTACATTCTGGTCAGTTGAATACCTAAATCCCAAAGTCACTAAAAAAAAAATGGTCAGGCTTCACATGGATGGTAATCAAGGACTTAAAACAAAAACAAATTATTGTAAAAATTAATTTAATGTCACCTCTATTGGGTTCTGCACTTCACAGGACATTAGCAGCAAGCATGTTTAGAATATGAATGAGTGCAGTTAACAGATCTTTCTGACACCCAACAAGAATGAGGCACTTCACTTTATTGCCGGAGGACCTGGTACTTCACACCATCAATCTCCACGTGTGTGGCGTACTCCGGGATGCTCACCACATCTGGGGTTGCTGCCAACAACAGATCCTGCTCCCCACTATCCACCATTGACTCACACTTCCCTGGCTCACCACTCACCTCATACTCCCCCACCACACTCCCCATGTCACCCTCTTGAGCCTCCAGGGTTGCTACTGCCACATCTTCCTCAGGAGGTGCACTGGGTAAGATCTGTGCATTGTGCTGCTCCTTCATGTGAGTCACCACAGCCAAGGCAGTGGGCAGGTCAAGGCCACACAGCTCACAGCGGCGGCCCGGTGCCCGAGGCGCCCTCCGGTGTTTGACAATCTGCACAGAGGAGGATCCGTCAGGGTGGTGCAGCAGCATCCGCTCCCCGTGGACGCAGCGCTCGTGCTCCGCTCTGTTGTACTTGGTGGCGAAGGCCTTGCCACAGGACTGACACTGGTAGGGCTTCTCCCCGGTGTGCACACGGTAGTGAAGGGTTAGCTTGGATGGCAGGTGAAATTTGCGTGTGCACAGTTTGCAGCTGTACTGTGGAGACAAGGCAGGGTCCTGGTGGCGGCGGCGGCGGTGCAGGTTGAGGGTGTTGACAGTCCGTGCTGTGTAGTCACAAATTCCACACTTATACTTCTTCTCCTGTGAGTGGTTGGCATCGAGGTGGGCGAGCATCTTAGAACGGTAGGTGAACTTCTTGGGGCAGTGGGGACATGGGATGCACGCCTCGCGGTGCACTATCTTGATGTGATGGATGAGGGAGTTCTTTTTGAAAGACTTTCCACAAAATTCACACACACACTGACCATGTTGAGTTCTAATATGAGTCTTGAGTTTGGTTTCACAGCCAACTGACACTTCGCACATGGAGCACTTGTATGGTGCGTCACTTGTGTGTTGCTTGTATGCTTCTTCACGCACATACTTCCTTCCACAATGCTCGCACTCCATCTTATATTCCCGAACACTGTCATCCTGGTGTTGTGTCTGGTGGTGGTGCTGCAGCTGGTCTGGGGTTGAGAACTGGTGGCCACACACCTCACACACCTGGTCTGGAGCATCCTCGTGAGTGGCGAGATGTTTCTTCAGGTTACCAAGGAGTGAAAACTGTTGATGGCACACCTGACACTCAAAGTGACGGTTATGCAAGGCCAGGTGTGAGTAGTACCTGCGAGCCTCAGTGAACACCTTGTCACAGTAACTGCACTCGTATATCCTCACCTTGGCCGCATGCACTTTCCGATGCTTTTTCAGTTGGATCCGCATTGCAAACTCTTCGTTGCATTTTAGACACTGATACACTACCCTCCCATCCTCCTTCACTACCTTCTCCTGGTGGTACTTCTGTTTTGCCCTCTCAGAGTGTCTCCTTTGCTGTCTGGATGTATTGCTTTCAGACTCTAGGTCATTTATTCCTACTGTCATCACTCTATTACTTTTCTCAATGTCATCTTTGTTGTCACACTCCTCATAACCATCATTGTCATCCTCCTCCTCCTCCTCCTCGCCATCATATTCCTCACTACTTTCACCATAAGTACCCGTCTTGTCCATCAGTGTCTTGTAATCTGCTTCCTCGCCAGACTCATCTTTTACGGTCTTCCAGTCTAACTTCTCATCCCTGAGGCTTTCCTTCTCGTCTCCGTCTGTCTCACTGCCATCACCATCACCCCTCAACTCATTTCTTACACTCCAGTCCTGATCTACATCATCACACTCATCTCTCAGCACTTGGTCAACGTCCCCTTCACTGTCACCTAAATCATACTCATAGTCATCATCTCGCTTTTTTCTCCTTCTCCGCTTCCCTGAGATCTTAGATGATCCTGATGGAATGTGTTTAGTGGAATTTTTCTGTTCTCTGCCAAACAAAACCTTTCTTTTTCTGCCTCTCTTCTGAGCAGTGGCAAGAAAGGTGTGTGTAGCAGTCTTGGTCTCTGCTGCAGCCGTGTGTGGTAACGATCTTCTGCGCTGTGTGTCTGGTGATGCCTCTGCAGGAGGAATAGTTTATCATCAGCAAATATCAATGGGAAGGCCTAGAGGTGATAAAAAAAGCAGGGAAAATAGGGGCTTCACTATGATTATATGAAAATGAAAGTGATGATGGCAGTCTTAGCAGAGACCAAAATGCTGTGTTGATGTGGATGGTTAGGTAACTCATGTGGTCACACTCATATTTGTTTTTACAGTCAATATAATTTGCCTTTAATAAAATAACATGACTATTCCTGATACATTACACACACTAAAACACTAGCATCTAATGAAAAATAGATAAAAACTAAATTACAGATAAGATGTATTTCTACTTACCATTTATTTTCACCTTCACAGTTGCTGTCTTGAGAGCAACACCAGTGGAGGAGGCAGCCAGCTTGTGTCCTGGAAGTGTTCTGCAGCGTGTCGGTGGAGCATCAGTGCCAACACAGGCATTCATCAGGTGAGGCATTGGGCACTGTGTAGCAGCAGTGCCAACACATGCATCTGTCAGGTGGGGAATGAGGCACTGTGTGGTGGCAGTGCCTGGTGATGGCTGCCCACAGTAGAATATTGGCACGCCAGGAATGTTGGGTTGGCAGGCATCAAAATACTCCGAGTCAGTCTGTGAGGCCACCGAGGCATGGCCAACACTGATGAACAACACGTCCTCCTCCACATCCTCCCCTTCCTCCACAACGATGCATTCCACCTGCCACTCACTATCCCCGGGAAGGCACGGGTCCCCTTCCTGCTGCTGCACACCACCAGACATCACTGAGGGACACTGGCTGCACCATCACACACCATCAAGACAGCCTTCCTCTCATCACAAAGACCTGACACTCCTGGCTTCTCTGTCCTTCACTGATGCCATACAGCTTTCCTGAAACAAATCAAATATCAACATTAATCCATACAGCAAACGTGTGTGATGGTAAGGCTCACAAATTAAATAGTGGTAGTCAAACAACCACTTTGCGAGTTAGAATAAAAGTTAGGTGGATGAGGAGTGAAAAGAAAGGAAGATGTGTGACAATAAGTAACCAGAGCTATATAGCGTTATTTACCTAACGGTGTAATTTTTTTGGCGTTTCATTATGATGGGATGAAAACAAGAATTCTGGAGGTAAAGGAGGGAACATGAGAAAACAATAGAAGTGGGCTGCTGTGGTACAGTGGAACAATGGGTGCTCTAGGGCCCTTGGGATCCCTCAGTGCATGGGTTCGAATCCTGGCCACAGTCTGAGAGGAGATTGGGGATCCACATGGGGTAACGGTTCCCAAATGGATGGGTATTACTGTACTTTAACACTAGTCTCAAGTTGGCTTTTCCTACACTTCCCATCTGTTAGAACTTTCCATACTGAGTAATTTGTCTCCCAAATCAATTATAATGGCGCTAGTGATTTTTGAAGATTTACCGAATTTGCGGGACACGGGGAGGTGCATAGGGGTAGATTTGACCCCCACCAAATGATCTTAGTTGGTGTAATGTTTTAGTTTAGAGCGCTGCTGGCCAGAAACGGTAGTTTCATCGTAAAGATAAGGTTATTTACTTTATTTTGAAGCGCTGTGGCAAGGCCGAAAGTGTCTCCGTTGGCGAGCATCATCGGTGTTTGTTGTTGTGTCTCTCATTGGCTGGCGAGGCCCAAACTGGTGATTTGCGCTGATAACGAATAGCAGATTCGTTCAAAACACACCAAAAGCTACCAGGGAAAAATAGTAGATTTGACCCCTGCCAGGTTACGTTTAGTTTGCATAATGTTTTAGCTCAGAGGCCAGAGTGCTGCTGGCCACAGACGTTCAGTTGCCCTCGAGACACGACACGGGGCGGTGTTGCCGGGTGGCTAGTTGAGTCCCGCGTCCCACAAATTCGGTAAATCTTCAAAAATCGCCAGCGCCATTATAATTGATTGGCGCCAGTTATACATGGGGATCAAATTACTCGGTATGGAAAGCTCTAACAGATGGGAAGGGTAGGTAAAGCCAACTTGAGACTGGTGTTAATTAAAGGAAAAATCTACCAATGGATGGGCTTTCAGATGGGAAATTGATAAGGTGGTCTCCTTTAACCAATAAACTCTCCCACGAAAGCCCACATGGTATATATATATATATATATATATATATATATATATATATATATATATATATATATATATATAAAAGCGGAAAAGTGAGGGAGGAAGAGAGAAGGAACAAAAGTAAAGGAGTCATGGAAGAGAAGTAGCGTTAACGTAAAAGAGGGCGGGAAACCAAGAGAAGTGGAGTGGCAGGGAAGGGAGGAAGGTGATGGGAGTGGAGACACGTGCAGGACAACAAGCAGGTCAGCATCACCTGTCTCAGCTTTATAAGGGCGTGACAGACCTGTAGTTTGGGTGGCAGGGTTGGCATTACGAGAGGCAGGAGAGAGCACAGAGCAGGCAGGCACAGGTAACCACCCCGTCCGAGGCCACACACCACTGTTTACATTTTGTGGCAGAAAACGGAGGTTTATTCAACGATAACTGTTGCAGATCAAATGAGGAAATTCAGCTGTTTATCTTTTCTTTTTATAAATTTGTTTATTCATTCAGTGTCATGATTTTGTTAGCTAAATATATAATTGATGGCCTTATATTCATATTTGCTCATTCTAATGTACGTAAGAATTTCTGGGAGGGGGGGTAAGGAAAAATGACGAATATTATTACAAATATATTACAATCAATCAACTCCTGTGGCACCTTGAGGGATACATAGGGCCTCAATGAATTCACGCCACCACCATCTATCCTGTGCCAACTCCTCCAAATCCTCCCAACACTCTTCACCAGCTTCTCGCCTCATTGTGCGCATCCACGTCTCCTCCTTCCTCTTCTTCTACCCTGCACTTGCCAACCGGGTGTTCCCCGTACAATCACTCCCTCCCTTCTGAAGACGTGTCCTAGCCATTTCCATCGAGACAATCTAACATATTCATCTACCGGTTGCACACCCGTAATTTCTCTCACTCTATCATTTGAAACCCTATCCACCACTTAACTCCTAAAATCCTTCGCAAAGCCTTATTTTCGAAAACCACGAATTTCTTATCCGATGTTACTGTACTATACCACGATTCATGCCCATAAATCAAAATAGTTCTAACCATAGTTTTATAAATTTTTATTTTAGTGTGTACTGAAAAGTTATTATTATTCCACACAGTTTTTAACATGCCCATCGCTTGATTCGCCTTCCTTAACCTCCTTAACGATCCATCCATAGACAAAAGCGTACCAAGATATTTAAACTTTTCTACTTGTTTCACAACTCTTCCCCCAATCACGCAAGCTCTTGGGTTAGCAATATTCATATTAATCATTTCCGTTTTTGCACAATTAATAATCAAGCCAACTTTTCCCCCCTCTCTCACTAGCCTACAATCTAAGACCCTTTGCATCTCATCTGTTCCTTCGCTAATAAGCACAATGTCATCTGCATAATCCAAATCTGCTAATTTACGTCCATCTCCCCACCCAATTCCAGCATTAGTTTCCTCTGCAACCCTCCTCATCACATAATCAATAACAAGGACAAACAACAAAGGGGAAAGAATCCCTCCCTGAATCACACCCGACTTAACTTCAAAAGCCTCACTCAAGGACCCATCACTCATAACCTTACAAAACGTACCCTCATGCAAATCTTTAACCAACTTCACCAACCACTCTGGAACACCATAATACCTCAACACTTTCCCAATCGCCTCTCTAGAAACACTGTCAAAAGCCTTCTCAAAATCAACAAAACACAAGCTTAAACTAGCCTTCATTTCATTTGCTTGCTGCATCAAATGCCTAACAACAAAGACCTGATCATTACATCCCCGACCTTTTCTGAAACCGGCTTGCTCTTCCATCAAAACACCATCTAACACCGGCTCAGTCCTATTCAACAGAACTTTACAAAATATTTTCAAAGCTATAGAAGACAAAGTAATACCCCTCCAATTCCCACAATCACTTAAATCTCCTTTCTTTGGAATCTTGACAATCACACCATTTTTCCATTCCGACGGTATCATCCCACTTTCTTAAATTTTATTAAGCAACTTAACCAAAATTAGCGGCAACCTATCTTCATCGCTTTAAACATCTCCGGAAAAACTCCATCTTCCCCTGGTGCCTTATTATTCTTCAACTGCCCTATTGCCTTCTCTACTTCTTCTAACGTAATCTCTCCTACTCCTATATTCAAATCTCTCTCAGCTTCTGGTATGTCATCTGTCGGTGGTATTGGCCTATTTAAAACTGTTTCAAAATGCTCCTTCCACCTATTTTTTATGTCATTGTTCTTAGTGAGTAAATTTCCATTTCGGTCTTTAACTGGAATTTCTTTACGCTTATTATACCACCCATTCAACT
>CM035211.1:7396980-7425993 GCA_020233015.1 Callinectes sapidus | reverse complement strand
TATATATATATATATATATATATATATACACACACACAGTGGTACCTCTTGATTCGAACACCCTTTGACACGAACACTTCCCAATCCGAACACATAAGGTGAACAAATTTTCACCTCCAATCCGAACGCAGCCTCTCAATTTGAACACGTCGCCAGTTGGCCGACTTCTCTGCCGTGAACACCTCTCTCTCTATTGCGACTCATGAACGGCTTTCAAGTCACTCCAACCCCTAGTTGTCTCGCTTACTCCAGCCCCCAACCCTGGTCACCAACTCAGTTAATGTGGCCTTCTACTCTGGTCACTGGCTAATTTATTGCCACTCAGATGCGCCAGGTCCAATTTTTTTTCCCCATTACATCTTAACAATAGCTACTGCCTTTTTAGCTATTGCGGCGAGGTTAAGGGACCAATTTCTCACAATAGCTGGGGCTTGAGTGTAGTACTTTTTATTTAAAATAATCTGCAATGGATTAATTTTTTACATTAATGTCAATGGTAACAATTGCTTCCGAATTCGAATTTTCGTAATTCGAACAGCCAAAAAGAACGAATTGAGTTTGAATCAAGAGGCACCACTTTATATATATATATATACACATGATTTCTTTATAGTGTAATCTGAGTTTTAAAGTTGAGTTTATGTTCTGAGTTTAATTTTGTTTGGCATGACCAAGTTCCACTGATACGTGATATTAATGTGTTTTACCATAGACATAATTGCATGAGTGTATGGTAATTTTTTTAGTCTATACATTATTAATCTTTTGTAGACATAGTTGTATTCATGAATTGCTTGATATGCAAGAAATTTATTTGTTCATAAAGTGCTATGTTAATTGTGGTATTTCTAATTTTAGCCATAATATGCCTTTAACATATGCATAACATATGTGGTTTATTTATTAGTAGAGTAACAGATCATTAAATGTGAGTAACAGCTTCATTGTTAATAAAAAATTGGACATTAACCATTGGCATAACATTTTCTGAGCCAGGAGGTGTTGAGGTGAACTACCTGAGGCAACTAACTTGATGTGGTATTTCCCTCAGCTCAAGGGGAGGTCAGGCAGCAAGCTCACCCAGAGGACATCCCACCCTGGGCCTCACCTCTCTGACAACACAGCCCGCACACCTTCCACTGCTGCATTAACCACACCATCTCACCTCCAGCTTGAAGACTCATTAACAACATCTTCAGATGCAAAACATGGTGGTAGAGAGCAGGAAGACATTCAGCAAGTGCCCACCAAGCCAGGTACTGCTTCAGGAAAGCCTAAGGACCTCAGTGGATCCTTAGAAGAGTTGCATGACACTACTCTTGAGGAAACCCAAAGAAGCCCACTGCTCCTGCTGTCTAATACTGCCAGTGCTTCAGAGGCTAGTGTGCATGAGGAGCTAGATGCAATAGACAATGGTGTGGGTGGTGGTGGTAGTGGTGTTGGAGCTGCAACAGTCTCAGTCAGGCAGTCAGGCAAGGGATCCAGTAAGCGTCAGCATACTTTTTCCAGTGTTACTGAGGAAGCCAGTGACCTTGCTGCTTGTGGTGGTGAAAGCTTTCCCTCTGCTCCTGTACATGGTGCTAGTCTCAACCTGGACTACTATCCCTCAAGCCATGATGACAATACCTCCTCCTCCTCTGATACTGATAATAATGAGGATGAGGAGGAACTCAACTCTACATCCTCAACACACCACACCTCCCAGACTAACCCCCCAGCCCTTCCTTCCTCCCTCCCTCCTAACCAGCTGCATGCCTCTAGCTCCCTTGAGGACTCCTGCCTCCAGAAGCATGAAGGCTACCCTCGGGATTCTCCATCCTCTGCCTCCCCATCTGGTGTGCCTCAGCCAGCCACAGGTAATGCCAGTCACAGATTGGAGAACTGAAAGAGGGATGTCAGGCTCTGCTCCTTTGTATTTTTAAGGTTGTTAGAAATTTGTCCTATTTTAAAGGCATATGATATCAGATTTATATCAGCTTGTAGACAGGTATTTGTGAGGATATATCTACCATGACCACTCCCTCAAGGCACTACACTGGGCTATACTGGACTAGAGCTCTTGCAAATGCTAATGTTTATAGGTGTAAAGAGAAGGTAAGTGAAGACCTCTTGTATAAAAGATGTGGAATAGTTCTGAAAAGTTTGGAAGTATGTATGATATCATTATAGATGGTGAAAAATAATGAACTTCAGGATTCTTATGTGCATGCTTGTGTTGATGGTAGAAAATGTGACCTTTCAACAAAGTATAATACTAATATTCAGTAAATTGGCTGCATGTGGCAAGCTCTAGAAAGGTGCAGTTGGTGTAAATAAGTTATTGATAGGAAGAATCAACCAAGAATTAGTTGTACACTACCATGGTATGAGGAGAGAGAGACAATAATGCATGAAAAATGATATTTTGGTGTATGCAAAGATCATATTGAATAGAGAGTTGTTGGTTAGTATGTTAGAACTGTATTTATCTGCTGTAAAAATAGATGGTATATTCCCAGAACTGGACTGGAAGAAAGCTTGTGACTTCAACTTCAGGAAGTCGTGATTGAATAAAGTAGTTCTTGTGTGAAGCAGCTGGGCAAACGGAATAATTCTCTGATAAAACTCACTGGATAGAGTTAACTGATAAGGTTGTTTTCATGTAGTGCCTCAGGGTTTGGAAATCCACCTGATAACTAGGAGGAAGTGGCAGGAGCAGTTAAGAGATGCCAGGGAAGTTATGTAATGTGATGGATTGAGGTGCTATCTGGACCCATATAGACTAGGCTTACTGACTTGAAATTCTCACCTGCTGGAGTGTGCATATCAATCTCTAATCTCACTCAATTGTACCTTGAAATGCCACTGCCTCAAGATATACATTGTTGTCAGTGTTACATAATTCAGGAATTGGGATAATATCTTAGAGTGGAACAGCAACTGGATGCCCTGATCCAAGTTTTGTAATAGTGCTTATGAAGTCAAGAATTGAATATAAACATTTAGACGACAATGTATGTATTTTATGTAATTATTGTTCATTTAGGCAGTAAAATGAATTAGTATTACAAATGAATACACACACTGCTATAATAATTACCTTGACTGAATATCAGGTATGCATGTTTTTTTGCTGAAAATAGGTTTGATGGACTTTGATACATCATTTGCATGGTTTGAAGATTGTACTTGCAACAGATATATACATACTAAAGGAAAATACTATACTGTAGGTTTCTTACTTTGACTCTGTTGACATTTCTTCATATAGCTGAGTGTGATGGTGTTGGTGGTGTCTGTATGTATGTGGTTTGGTGCTTATTCCTGAGTATGAATCTTGAAATATTTTGGCTTCCTGCGTACTGTAATGAAGTGTCCAATGTTAGAAGGTTTACTTTAAACAAATCACAGGAAAGAGGATTCTAAGTGATTGATTTTATGATCTGACATTCCACTGAAGGATGTGTCAATTTTTGTCATCATTACAGTATATTAATCTGCATTCTTAATCCTAAATCATTTATGACAGCCAATCCCTTGCCAGGCACCATAGCTGAGCGTGAACACCGCAAGTGGGAGGCTGCAGTGCCGCTCCCCAACAACCCTTACTCCCCAGAGCGCCTAGCACACCGCCTCTCACACTCCCGACCCCCTGACCACTCCATCTACACCCGTTCTTCCTCTGTGTGAGTATCCTGCTGTGGGTGTGTTGTAATGATGAAAGGTTGAGAGTGATGTACAGCTAATTTGTTAGTGTGGCTGATATTTGGGTGAAGTCTTTTTTTCACAGTAACACAAAGTAGATGTTTAGCTTTTTTATGTTGATCTTTAGTGCTTTGTATTGTTATTATTCTCTGTATCAAGGTTGTTCATTGTGTGTGTGTGTGTGTGTGTGTGTGTGTGTGTGTGTGTGTGTGTGTGTTGTCCTTGGTTAGTAGGAGGTATGTTGGAGATTAGATTTGATGCTTTGATTGTTGTCTAACTCATAATTCTAAATTGTATATGTAGGTTTGTATACATTTTTAGTCTTGCTTTGGCAGACATCTGTATTAATTTCATGTTTAACAGAACATGAGTGAATCAGCTGAGTTTTGAGTGCACATGAGATATTTCCATCATGTGTTACTCGTAACTTTACAGAGATTTTTCTGGGAGCAGTGAGGTTGACCTGGATCCAAGTCTGCAGGATGGCGTACCATGCAGGGCAGACCTCAACAGATACAGTCGGGACTACTATGTGGCGGGCAGCACTAACGGCACTGCTGCTGCATGGAACAGGAGTAATTTTGTGAATCACCAAAAACATGGTCAGGAGCTCTACCAGACCCCCAAGCCACAACACCTGACCAATGGATGCCACACACCACCCAATGCCTCACAGCAGGTCACAAGAAATGGCCAGGTATGCCACACTCTTCCCCAGATGCATGTTGTTGCACATTGCATGTCCATTGATGGAGCTGAACCTATAAAGGGATCTTTTTCATCTCAATCCCCCACTCATGATTGTGCTTCCCATCATCCATCCCCTTCACCTACTGCTCCCCCAGATTGCAGTGCATTGCATGTCTCTGATAACACAAGTAGCACAGTAAGCATATCCAAGAGCAGGGAGAGTTTATCAGCTGAGCCAGGTAAGCTGCATAACTCCATCACAGACAGAGTTGACAAAAGCAGACCATCACTGCCAAGCTCATCAGTGACTTGGGGACCAAACAGACAGCCTAGACAAGAAAGCATATTATCCATTGGTACTCAAGTCAGTCAGCCTGACTCATATAACCCACATTATGAAAAGACCAGACAATTAGTCAGTATGTCTTCTGATTCTACCATGTCATCTCCGTTCTCCAGCCTGGTGACTCCTCTCCTCCCCGAGTCCCCAGGCATTGGAGAGTTGGAGGGTAACTTCATCCACCACAATTTGACCCGTCTGTCATTTAGGTCACGAAAGACTACCAGGGAATTCAGTCTTAACCCTCTCTTTGAGGATGACAGGGTTCAGAGAGGTGATAGTGTGGAAACTCATCATTCTCAGAGAGCTGTCTTACAACCTGTAGAGCCTTTATCAGACTATTACAGCTCCTATGAGTCCCTCCCGTACCTTTCCTCCTTCAGCCGTGAGGGAAGTTTGAGACTCCCAAAGCCCCAGGTGACAGAGGAAGTTTTTGAAAGCTTGTCAGACATTGGTGGTTCACTCAAACTCCCAAAGAGAAAGTCTTCCCTTAAGTCTTGGGGCAGTTTTAAAGATAAAAAGAACATGATGTTTTGAAAGTCATTTGATTAAAATTTTATTTTGCCTGTGCTAAAATTTCGCCGTAGAAATTAAAAAAATTGATATGAAAAAGAAAAATTCATTTTCAATGCCTTTTCATGATAGTTAAAGAATTGTATAATTTTTTTGCATGTTGTGCTGCAATTGTATATGAAACTTTGAAAAGCTTGCAGGTTAGATAATGAAAAGCAGTGCTGCTGTGAATTATTTAATTGTATGAGAGAATTATCTGACAAGAGAGTTAGAAAATGCTTTGTTATCAGACATCAGACTATGAATGAAGGTTAATATTTCCTGGTGGAACTAGGTTTTGATTTTCTCAGGAGATAGTTTCAGTAAGGTAGCACATAGTGTTTATATTTTAAAGAAATGGGTATAGTCAGGTTCTGTAATATTTTGTCTTAAAAGAGAACTGTGTTGGTTAGACTTAGTGTCTTGTGTAATTGTGGGTGGCTAAACTTTTGAAAAAAATAAAAAAGAAGGTATCAAAAGCAACAAAAGTGATATCAGATAAAGTGATTTGTGGGGTTTGAGGTTCAGTATCTGTTTATGACAGTGGTAGGAGGTATTCATATTTTTCATCGGTAAGGAGTTTATGACAAGTTGTCCTTTGATATGCACTGATGTGAAACATGAACATTGTGTAAGGTTTGTGTGTCGAAAATCTGAGTGCTAGAAATGACCTTGAGAAAGGCTGCAGGTATGAGAAGAATAGGAATTTATACAGGCACTGAAGTATATGACATAAAGATAAAGAGACTGGTTATAGAATTCAAGTGTGGACTGTAGGAGCAAGGTGGCATATTCTGAGATGATGTAAACATACCCAAATAAAAAGTGAAGTCATTGTTTTAGTAAGATGCTTAATATAGATGTAGGGATATAAAGTGAGAGTAGGAAACCTCTTTTAATGCTAGAGAAGAGAGCAAAGCAGCTTACCAGAGAGCGTTTTGAGATAGGGACTATGATGGATGAGGAATGAAGTAGTTTACATGGAGGATATTCTGGACAGATTTTACCATGGTCACTTTTTAATAATGTTAAAGACTCAAAGGTCATTAATGTGTGCCCAAGTTTTTTTTCCTACAGTCATCCTTTTACCTGAGTTCACATACCTGTGCTATCTATTCACAACTTTCAGTTTTCTTCTCCCACACCATAGTTTTTTTGTTCCACCATCACTTTCGTTTACCTCCTTAGTGAACCTAGGTGGCAGGATATGAGCTCTGGTCTCATGATAGCTTATCACTGTGAGAGCATACCATGAGTGATAAAAATGTGCAGGCCTCTTGGCTCCCTTGCTCTCCCATTGGCCTTTTTAGTCAACTACTGATAAAGAAGAGATAACACCAGATCAGAGTGGGTGGTCTGATCTTTGGTGCAGCTCAGGGTGGGCCAGGCAGTGGGAGGCCAGTTCTCATGGTGGGAGGTTGTGAAGGTTGTGTTCTCTAGTGATCCAGAAAGAGCCAAGGTTGAAAGGTGTCACTGTATCAGGTGAGCTGTGTTGATAGAGAGCTTTGTTTGAGGTGCACAGTGATTACTGTTATCATGATTTAAGGGGTAGAGAGGTGAGAGAGAGAGAGAGAGAGAGAGAGAGAGAGAGAGAGAGAAAGAGAAAGAGAGAGAGAGAGAGAGAGAGAGAGAGAGAGAGAGAGCAGTAGCAGCTGTAGTTGTGGTTTTCATTGAATATTAATAACTTTGTTAAATTATACCTCAAGTAAAATAATGACAGGTCCATACTTTGGTATTGCGTATTACAGGGATGTTGCAGATAATAGGTGGGGAACAAGTGTTCCAAGGTAGTAGTGATAAGTGAGACTTTGAGTAAGCAAGGAGATAAGACATATTGAAAAGCAATAGTACACACACACACACACACACACACACACACAACACCTTTCAGAAAATATGTAATCTTAAACCGTAATTTTAGTGTCTGAAAAGTGTGCAGCTCATTACCAAGATATTTTGTACCTCTGCTTCTACTTAGGGTTCAACTATACTGCATGCAATTTGCTTGGAGGGTAGAGGGTAGCATGATGCTTACTGGGTAAAGATGGGCAATGTTGTGTCCACATTGGAGGAGGGAACTCAACAGAGATATCAGTCACTGAATAGGTGCTGACCACACCCACTCAAAACAATCAATGTTAGTGTCAAAATTCTCAAGAAAATTGCTTTTAAAAATGTGTCTCTAAAATTAGATGACCGTGATGTCTACAGATTGTGTTCATGTTGACTTTACCAATTAGTGAGAAAAATGTGGTGAATTCAATATGTATTGTCAAGCTTGCATGTATGATCAACAGCCATCTCTGCTCACCTACAGAGTAGTCTAATCCATCCATACTATTATTGTCTGAGCTAGTCAAGTTGCAGATTGCCTGGCATCTCATAAGCTACTGAGCAATTTTAATCCACATGTAAGTTCACATAATGGCAAGGGTAGCAGATAAGCTTAGAGGGAACCCAGTACATACATCTAGTGTGGCCACTCATATTAGATATTGTGTTTGTTTTTTTGCCTCTAGCCCACTAGATATTCCATTATCCTGTAACCCTCCAGACAAATTGCATGCAGTGTGGATGTACCCTTAAACTTCCTATCAAAATTTTAGACTTCAACTTCCCTATTATTAGAGAAAAGATATTCCTTGGTAACTTCATAGTCTCCTCTGCCCCTCATATTGTTTTGTGAATATAGTTTTAGCCTTGTACTAGTGTAAATTTTAGATTGCATTATTATCACTATTGTAGTAGGTTGCTCTAGCATGGTGCATGGCCCAGTAGTCTGCATGCTTGTACTAGATAACTCAGTGGAATAATAAATTTAACTATATGGCTTTGCTTTGTATTACTTACCAAATAGATCTATCCCTTGCATTTTGTACTTCATACTTGGTTAGTAAAACAACATTAATAACAAATCATGTGAAGGAAAGCAAATTTTCTTCTGATCTTCATACAGTTAAATCATATATAGTTTCCAATCACAAAGTATAAGTATTTTATTTTATTGTTGTATTGTTGTTGGACTTAAAATATAATATTTCTTTTCCTGCTAACCAGTGGTCTATTAATTCATATGTTATGTATATGTACTGCTGCACTCACCTGAATGCTGATTATATTATCATTATTTGTGTAGGAACATGCAGTTCTTATAAGTTCATATGCTATTCTTATTTTATTTTTTTATAATCCCATTCCACTGAGGAGCCAGCAAAGTGGCCAAGATGTAATACACTTTGTCTTTAGGTAAAATGGATCCTGTTATCATAAGTAAAACAGGTAAAAAGCTAATATCACTAGGGATTTTATACAACTATCAGCTCAACCTCCTGGAGTTCATAAATGTAATAATGGTGATGACCACATGACATGAAAGTAAAGATGTGCTTTGATTTGTTTTGGCAGTTCGTGCTTACTCAGGTGGCAAAGATTGACATGTATAAACATAAAACCTCCCTTTCAAATTATGATGATAGCAATGACAACATCCTGAGGGACATGTGGCAAGTCCTGATACTGTGGAGGGCATTGAAAGATTGTTGGAAATTTTATTGAAAATTTTTCTTAATGCCATTATAAGTAATAGTTTGGTGGCACAGATCTTCAAAGTCAGAAGTCTGTATACAAAACTTTATAATCTTTTGCAGGTGGTTATCAGTTAGTTAGTGTGTGTGTGTGTGTGTGTGTGTGTGTGTGTGTGTGTGTGTGTGTGTGTGTGCATGGGTATGTTCATTCAAGGGAGATGCTTTGGCATGGATACCTCCTTTGCAATAGGTATCAGTGTGGTATGCAAACTATTAAACATGCCAGGAGATTGATGGATGGGTGTGTTAGAGCATCAAGTCTGTTTAGGATAAGGTAATGCTGCAGATGTTAATGATGTATATTGTGTTTACTTCAGGTAGTTACATTAAGTATCAGGTAAATCATAGTCAACTTGAAGTGTTTTAGCAAGGTAATATTATCATGGATTGTGTACATTCTTCATTTATCAGGATTTTATGTAATGCATTTATTACATCAGCTGTAAATCAAATACTGAGACTGTCGTGATTTCTATATTCGTGTTGGCTGATAGATTACTAGTCTGTCTTCTTATCTGTGAGGAGTGCTGAAGCTGATAACTTGTGTTCTTCAACAAGTGTTTCTAGACTTCCCCTTTGATGGAGGCATTGACTCAGGCTCCTTACTCATAGCTCTCTCATCTTCTCTCCTCTAGATTCCATTACTTATAATTTCCCACTCATACTTCTCTCTATTAAGATCTCCTTTCACTGTTTTTCTAGAGTGATGAGTTGGCAGCATGTACAAGTCTCCTCCAATCAGTTCTATCTTTTATACCTTCCTGTGATGTCCATCCTTTGCAATTTTATCATGGTTCCATCCGTCTGTCTAACTCTACCTTTACCTTAATCTTCTCCCCTCAGCTGGTTTTCTTCAGGCTCATTTAATCATTACAGTTCATTTCACCAACCTGGATTGCATCAAATATTCATGTTTCCTTCTTTTGCACATCAGTTCTCTCTCTCTCTCTCTCTCTCTCTCTCTCTCTCTCTCTCTCTCTCTCTCTCTCTCTCTCTCTCTCTCTCTCTCTCTCTCTCTCTCTCCCCTCACATCCTTTCATCCTTTCCTCTCAAGCCACTATCTGTGCCCCCTCCCTCCACTCTGAGCGTCCCACTTCACCTTGTTCCTGGAAAAGATTGCAGAGACAGTTGAAAACATAGATAAGTCACCTGATGAAGCATTGTCATTACTTTCATTGCATCTGTTAAAATGAGTGAAACTTCAAAATTTGGAGAAGTTTATAGTTTGGAAGACTTTAAGATGACTTGGTGATTTAATTTATGATTGGTAATGATCAAGAAGGCCTAAATCAAATTGAAAAGTTGCCAGTTATGTTATGCAGTGGGGAAGTGGACATGAGATTACACTTGTTAGATATCATGATAAGATAATACAAGCTTACTACCTGTTTACATGAAGGGTGACGAAAAATTTAAGAATGAACCCTTGGAAGTGTAGCAGACATAATACAATAATAACAGTTTTTAGTGTTATCATACACATACTTTGTTGATGGGGTAATACAAGAAGGTGATGAAAGATAAAAGAATGGGCACTCAAGGGCTCTGCACCCAAAGTAACAAAACAAGAACTACAATTTCTGGTGATATTGTGTGCATGGTATGTTTTAAATTCTGTTGTTCAGGGTAAAAGATTTAAGGTGAATGATGGAATGCAGTGTTGAGGAAGTCTTGTGATTTATCTTGTTTGATAAGAAACTTTTGTTCTTTTACTCAATAACCTCAAAGCTGCTCATATCGCTTGCTCCACTGACTCCTTTGCTTCCTTTTGTCCTTGTTTTATTTTTTGTTCTACATTTGTTACATTTCTCTGTGTCATCATTTCTCTGTCTTTTATGTTGGTTGTGATAAAATAGTACTGTAATTGACATCACATGTACTATGGTACATGTGATGTCAGTTATTTATTGATATCGATGTTTGCTGCTAATGCTAGATAAGTTCTTAATTAACTGCTGCATTTTGGTATTGTCTAACCCAACAGACACAGGAAATATGTATGGCATTCATTCCTTTTACCAGTAAATTTGGTAGTTCTGTTAGTTTAGCTGTGAGCACACAAAATTAGTAAAATAGGATAAAGTTATGAGTAGCTCTCTCTCTCTCTCTTTCTCTCTCTCTCTCTCTCTCTCTCTCTCTCTCTCTCTCTCTCTCTCTCTCTCTCTCTCTCTCTCTCTCTCTCTCTCTCTCTCTCTCTCATAATAATAATCTTTCCTTTTAATGTCACCTCTTATGGTTACAGTGCTATTTCTTCTTGTATTGCTGTCCTTGTTCTCCTGTCATAGTGTCATAAGATCTCAGTTGTCTGACACTTCTAATTTTTTTTTTAGCATGTAAGTTGTATACAGCATTATGTCATAGTTGATGAAACAAAAAGCTGATTTGTATCCAGGAGCATATATATATACACTATTTTTGAACTAACAATCTGAAAAAAAATGTACTCAATGGTATTCTACTTATATACTTTTGAACTTTGGTGTTTTGTCTTTTCAATAGGAGATCAGGATTGCATTGGGAGGGAACCAAACCAGTTCCACCAGCAAAATACAGAACCTGAGGGACAGCCAAGGCAAGAGTGAGGTGGAGGTGGGAAGCCTTGAGGTGGTGGGCTCTTGCAAAGCTGTGGACTGGAAGGACGAACTCAGAGATATTCAGGTAGGAAGTACACTGTAGTCATAGTTATTTTTGGATTATGGTAAATTGCTAGTTTGATGTGAATAATTCTATGTTCAATCTTGTAATACCTACAATAATGGTCAATATGTTTCTTTAAAGGGCATTTCTATTGTCTGACATACCCCATATGTGGTCCATTACATAGTTTAGCTCTTCATGGTTGTTCATATTGACACATTTGATAATATGTAATTGTTAGTTCTGTGCCTTTAGTAACTTGTGTTGCAGATAATCCATGTGCTGTTTGTGATGTTGGTGATATATATATATATATATATATATATATATATATATATATATATATATATATATATATATATATATATATATATATATATATATATTTATTTATTTATTTATTTATTTATTCATTCATTCATTCATTCATTCATTCATTCATTCATTCATTCATTCATTCATTCATTCATTCATTCATTCATTCATTCATTCATTCATTTATTTATTTATTTATTTATTTATTTATTCATTCATTCATTCATTTCTCCAAACAAGTTACTTCTTGAATGAGTAAAACATAGGAAATAAGAAATGACACCAGAGTAATCAAAACAGAAAAGTAAAATTCATAGTATAGGTTGTATTTTTTGAGAAATGTGGTACTATAATAGCAATGGCTTAGAGACCTGGGGTGTTTTGTTGAACATACAATTCTTGTTTATTGGCATTTATGATATAGAGAAGTACTTATTCATGACAAACAAGGGCAAGTACAGTATTATCTGCAAAGGTGAGAAGAAAAGCTCTAAAAAACATATGAATTAAAACTCCATATCAAGTCTATCATGAGTTCTGAGAAGGGAAAATAATTCACATGAAAAATTGTATGGTAGCCACACTTCCATTCATGGTGTGGCAATAATACACATATCAAATTATATATTTTTTTCTCATTTTATGGAGTAAAAAAGAAAGAAAAACTCTGACAAGACACCTATTTCTGATGAAGCACAACATTGTACAAATGAACCATATTTGGTCTCAAAAAATACATTTCATTCAAATAACCTTGCAAATTTATTAAACATATTTGGAGCCTTACCTCATATAGTTCAAAATCTCATGAATTTCAAAATATGGATAGGTGGAGAAAACACTGGCAGCAAGAGAAGACCCAGAAAACTAGAATCTGATATTGTCCCCTGCACTGTTCACAGGCGGCACGTGTGGAGCAGGAGGTGGCCCGGCTGCAGCGGACCATTGATGAGAAGCAGCGGCGCTGGGAAACATATGCCCGGCATGCTCCAGGGCGGGGCATTTCTACTTTGTCTGACGGCTCCACTGAACACCTTCACCACACACACACTGGTGGGTCTGGGCATGGGGGGTGGTGCTGTGAGGGAAGAGGAAAGAAGGGACCATGTATGATTTTTTTTGTTTGCTTATTATTAAGGTATGTAATATTTGAAAGGGCCATAATGGTGAATCTGCTTGTTAATGTGTTCATTACAAATTTATAATGTTATTCTTGTGACCAAAATGGAACCTGCAGAAGTGTGGAAGCTAAGGTTCAGTTTAGTCATGTCATAGGGAATATTTCTGTGAGTGTGCTTGTATATGTGTGTATATGTGTGTTTGTGTGTGTGTATCATGGCATATGTGGAGATAAATATATAATCAAAACAAATGTTAAGGTCTTTTTTTCTTTTATAATTTTCTTATTAGTCACTAGATGGAAATTATATAGAGTTCTGTCAAAGTTTGAGGAAAGAAGTTTAGGCCGGTAACAGAGCAGTGATCTTGACTCAGGCATTAAAATCAGATACAGTTTGTCATGAGAAGCACACACTCTTGCTGTAGACTGAACATATTTGTCATGTACTTTATACCACTAACCTGATCATCTGGGACAGAGGCGTACTTTGTGCCACCTCGACATGATCTATGGAGGACAGTGAGTGAAGACACCATCTCAGTGCCCCTGAGAGAGGCTACCCCTCAGCAGCCCCTCCTCCGCCACACCAGCGTGGACAGCCTCCATCCCACCAAAAAAGTGTCCAACATCCAGTCTCTTGCTCACCAGCCCCAGCAGAGCACTACCAGTATCAATTCAGTAGGCAGTAGCAGTGTTGATGGGCAGCCACCTAACCACTCTACCTTGAGCCACTTGGGAAGGTCTTTAGAGAGCGTTGGTGGATACAGTGACCGAGAAGTCATGGACAGCGATGGCTCCCATAATACCCCAGATTCACCTGCTCTGCCCTCTGTCAAGAAGCTGGCATCCAGGTTTGATACAGGTCCCCAGAAAGTGAACAACTTAGACAAGCATGGCAAAAATGTGAGTTTGTCTTATACTTATTGGTGTGTTATTGCTGGGTTTGAGTCAGACCGATGAATACAGTAAAAGTCTGTTGATCTGAAGAGCAGGGACCATAAGTGGTTTGGATTATTGTCCTTTTTGGATTATCAGGATGTACCCCTGAAAACATCACTGCACAGGGACCTCCACATGGTTTCAGACAATTTTCAGTATCACATCCAGTGATTTTCTCATGTTGCTTATATTTCTCTGGTGAGACATCTAGTGAATTGATTGATGTTTGACATCATTTCTTTCTTTTTCAAGTTATGACTCATTTCAATTTATGCCCACCTCTCTTCCATCCTGGGGACTTGTGGGATATCAGGTTTTATGGGTGAGGGAGTATTAAATTGCATAATGTTCATTGTAGAAGATATTGGGAATCAATAAGATCACACACAAAAAAAACACTGAAAACACATGAATTAGACTTTGGACAGTGGTGGTGGCAGTGGTAGTGGCAGTGGCTGCCTCAGTGTTGGTGAACAGCACTGCCAACGGTTCCCTACAGTAGTTGTAATAAACAAGCACTCTTCCCATGAGAGATAATCACAAACACCAATGTACATCCCACCTTTTATAGTAAACAATAATGCAGCTGCTCACACACACACACACACACACACACACACACACACACACACACACACACACTGAAGTCTACAGGACATAACATACTATAGTTCCATATCATTTAAACAACACTTATTTATAGATATTCATTAGTGTACTGTAATGTTGATTGTTATGTAGTGTATTGTAGGATAGGGGAGTGTCAATAGTGGGGTCTACTTCCATCCCTTCCACTATGGTGCATCTGGCTCTTGATTTGAATTAGCACAGAGACCCAATTTTTACATCCCACCATTAAAATTCATACTACAGTATTGAGAAATCTGGTCATCTATATTCAGATTAACAGACTTTTATCGTAGTATATTTTCTACCATAAGTAAAAATAGGACATATGAATATAATTTTCTCTTAATTATGCTCATGAAGATACACATCAAATCAGTTAACTCTTTCCTGTTTAACATTTCTGCTCCACAAACAGAATTCTCTCTCCCACTCCGGCAAGAACATCCACAGCGTTGGGCGAGTTCCCCAGACTGACCGAGCCACATACACCAACAACCTCAACAAGCGCAATGAGAAGCCCTACGTCATGAAGGAGGTAAGGTCTCTGACCAAGGCATCGCCTCTCCCAGACCCTGACACATACAGCAGTGATAACTGGGAGTCTGATGACACAGAGACAGTGACCAGCATGAGTCTGCCCCCAACTCCAGGCTCCCTCAGTAACAATTACAGCTTTAGTACCTCTAGCCTCATTGACACAGACTCATCCCACTTTGACCCTAAGGACACAGATACACAAGCCCCCAGGACTTTCTTTGGTGTGACCCTACGCAGGACAAACAGGAGTTCTCCTGTTCATGTGTACAGCAAAAAGCGTGACTCTGTATCCAGTGAGTCTTCTCATGCTGACCAGAAAGATATCAACTTCCAGCGGCTGTCAAGTACAAGCTTGGCAAGTTTGGAGCAAGTACAGACACCCTCCAGTGTGGGGCAGCCCTCCAGTAGTGAAGAGGATGCACCTGCCACCCTGCGACAGTCCACAATCATCAAGGTGGATCAAAATCCACGATTCAGTTTTAGTGGTCATCAAAATTCAGTTCCTATCAGAAAGTTTACAAAATCCCAAAGCTTGGCAGACCTGTATCAACCAAGGGACCAGAGTCCTCCACCTTCTTTGTCCAAGCAACAGCACAACTCACCTAGTACTATGGGTTATGCATTTGCACCAAAAGGAAAAAGAAGCATGTCAAACTTCTTGAGAGCCTATTCAAGGCAGAAGTCCCTTCATGATATTAATCAAATTGATGAGAAGGCTGAAGAAAATTTCAGCATTCAGGCAGCAGATGATGACTACATTCAGCAGAGGTTCCTAGATCAGAGAAAGGAACCTGCATCGCTGCCTTCCACTCTCAGAAAAGCCAAGAGTGAAAAAACCCTTACAAGTATTGGTAATGATTCAAAGAATCTAATGGATTCAAACACCAATGTAAGTATCAAGAAACCACAACTCTCAAAGAGAATGTATGAACCAACAACAGCAAATGGTTCCATGAAGAAAGAATTTACACCCCAAAACATCAGCACAATCTCATCATCTGAAGACTCGGTCCAGGCTAGTGTTGCAGAAGTGACAACATCCAGCCAGGAGACAAAGGCCAATGTTACCGTAGTGACAACGCCCATCCAGGAGACAAAAGCTAGTGTTGCAGTAGTGACAACATCCAGCCAGGATATAAATAATGCTGAAGAAAAGACTGCAGATGTAGAGAAGAGTGTGCCAGAAGTGAATAGTCATTCTCCTGAAGGAACCGAGTCTCCTTTAGAATCTAAAGAGAATGACAAACTTGTTGCTGCTACAATTGTGTATTGCTCTGGAGAAGATCCTCCTCAAATAGTCTTGAATGAGGCTCATGTTTCTGCATTCCAGGAACACCTCAAGAAGGAGGTTCAGCATGCCTCAGAAGAGTCTTCCTCCAGTGATGGTGGACAGACATCAAGTGGAGGCAACACAATGCGTCGACACAAGAGTGTAGGAGATTTGTTGAAAGACTATTCTAATGTAAAATCTATTGACAAGAAGAAACATTCTGCACCCATGATTTCACTGAAGAAAGAATCTAATGCTGAGAGTACAGAGCCTTACAAGACAATTATTGCAGTTGAACACAATCCTGCACAAGCCCCCACAAAGATTCCTCACACTTCCCTAACTAAAACTTCAAGCCTCACCAGATCAAAGCCTAACCCTGCACCAATGCCCATGAAGAAAAGTTTGAGCCACTCCTACTTCAGGAATGTAAGCCAAGAGACAGGAAACGCTCAGACAGTTATTAGTGTGTCAGGGAAGTCATCTGACGATGGTGATAATGGCGATGTGTTCCATGCCAGCACTATCTATGTTGGAGGTGATAAAAGTGACTCTAATCCAGATTACTCCACTAAAATTACTGTCAATGGCAGAGCCTCACCATCATTCAAAGGGGAAGTTACTGCTATGAATGATGAACATATCATTGCACCAGCAGAACCACAGCCTCTCTCTTCTGTTGGGCAACATGGGTCTATGGTACCTAAGGAGGCTAGGAAAGGAGAAAGAGATAAAGATATCAATGATATGCCTGATTCAGTGATAACAACAGTTGAAGTGAATGATACTTTCGTCAAAATTAAAGGAAAGGAAACAAGTGACAGCTCCCATGTCAAAGTGGTAAGTGTCACAAAGAAAGTGAATCATGAAGATGACTCGGCTGAGAAGATTGAACAAGAAGATCCCAGGACCCTGAAGGAGTTGATTATGATGGAGTCTCGTACGGGTAAAACTGGCATTACTGCAAAGATTATAGCAAGAAAGGAAAAAATTAAGGATGCATCTGTTCCCCTCAATTCCCCATTTTCTCCTCTAAGATCTCAGCCCAGGAAAAAGTCCTCCTCCTCTTTGTCTCCCAGTGAGGAGACTCCACCCAAGCTGACCAACCAGGATTCCCAGGATGAAGGCGTGGACTTTCCCAGTGACACTGCTCCTTCAGCCAGTAGTCAGGACCCAGCAGGGCCTGAGGGGGACCAGCCCAGGGTATAGTGCTACAGATCCTCGTGCATGGTGCCCAGGATGAGGTACTGCACTTGAAGGTCACACTTAGCTATCTTTCTTGACAGTTTCTCTTGAAAAATTTAACCAATGTTTAATTCAGCTTTTTAAAATCCATTTATTTAGCTTCAGAAAAGGAAAAAAATAACAGAGAAACTGTCATTGAAACTGGCTGGTGTTTCAAGCTCTCGTGGATTCCTGAAGCTGATTCTTCCACTGATGATTCTTTTAGCAAATCCTAAGCCATCCATGGAAGCTACTCTTGTTTGGGTGTGACTGCAAAGGTGTCCGGGAAGTGTTTTGTTTTCTTGTCTTGTGTGGTGTGACTATGACTTTATATTGGGTGCTGCCTTGACTGTTTTGGACTGTTACCCATCCTCTTGTTTCTTACCTGTGTGGACTATTGCTAAGTTGCATCCGACTTTACTTGCTTTTTGGGAACAAACACTGGACTGACTTGGCAAATGGAAATTTTGTACCAATATATTTCTTATCCATTTTAAAAGTATATGTATTTCAGCTATGAAGATTTTTTTCATTTACTTCTTGAGCAGCTCATGCACTTGTATGTGTAAATTAATTTCATATTGTGTTTCCACATTTATATAAGTATTCAATCTTCTTGATAACAAAGCTTTTCTTGTTTGCTCACAGACATAAATTATCACTTTTATTGCACATTCTACGGGGTTTTATACATTCATTTTAAAAGAATTCTGTTTGACTTCTGACGCAATTAGCATGACTTATTCTTTTATTCTTCTTATCAACCATGCCTTCCAAATGACTGCAGTGACTGGTCAAAACAAACATGTGCAAAATGCATTGATCACCAAATCTATAGGAATACAGACAGTACATTTGCTGTTACAGATGATTTGATAAACCAATTCATTCATTAAGACAAAAGTTGTAGTCCAGAACTATTAGGAGATAATACAAGTACTCCACACACACACACACGCACACACACACACACACGTACACACACACACACACACACACACACCAGGCCATCAAGGCTGTCTGGCTGTCACTGGCTGCCTTAAACGTTTATGTGATTTATTTTTTTTTACAAGCAGCTTCTGTTTTTAATAAACGGACAGTGGTGTAGGAAGAAGTTTACACTGGAACTGTAAATATTGTAAGTTTTGTGCGTCCCTTTCTAAACAGTGTTACTGATTTTGCATTACTAGATTCCTTTTGTGAATATTGACCAAGATATGTAGTTTTTATTAAATCTATCTTAGCATTTGGTTAATGTTAATAATAGATGTAGTTTTTGTCTCACAAACTTTTGCTTTAGTTTGTTGTAGATCTACAGTTATTACTTAGAAAATAATTTTGCTTAATGTTTGTCTTGTGTCTGTGTGTGTGTGTCAAGCAGGAGAGCTTTGATTTAATTTTTTGTCCCCAGTTATTTCCCCTAGAAATGTTATAACCTTCCTTATTAAGCATATCCTTTGTCTATCAAACTGTTATTCAAGTAAATTATCTTAGGTACAATGTTTCACAAGTCAGTGATGAATTCAAGTAAATTATTTTAGGTACAATGTTTCACAAGTCAGTGATGTCCCAGTCAGTACAGCATTATGCATCATCATGTGAGAAATTCTAACAACTTCCTTCAATCTGCAGGTACACAGCCTCACCGCCCGCAGCATGCCACTCCGTATTAGGGAGGGTCTGCGTGCTGGCCCTGCCTGTGTCACTCTCCAGAGTCAATCTTCCCCAACTAGAGATGCCCCTTCCCCAGAGCACCTAGGCATTCCCTGGGGACCAGCAGCCATTCCTGCACGCCCCACCCAGATACCTGGAGACACCAGCGATGACTCTTCTGCTCCCTCAGGCTCGCCCCGCCGGGTGCCACGCAGGAGGAGTGGGGGTCGGCGGGAACACCCAGGTTGGTGTGCACGCCCAGAGTGTGGTTCTCTTACTGATCCTGCTGTACATGTAGCCACAGACAGCTATTGCTGAATAAGTCTGTCTCATATTTGTAAGAACCAACTTGCTAAGCAATGAGGGGAGTCTTCAGGAGAACAGATGTGTGGAAAAGCAGTTGGCTGTGTGGGTTTTAAAGAACTGCTGTGATAGTGTGATGGAGACAACCTTTGATGTTTAACATGCTGACACTTCAGCAGCTAGTGTGTTGTCTTAAGGTAGATATGACTGGGTCAAAATAGTTGATTGGATAGATAAGATGATGAAATGAAGACTGCCTTATAGTAGCTCTACAGTATGCCATTTAAGTGAGGTGATACTGATGCCTTAGAGAGCTTTTGTGAGGTAATACTTGTGTGTGTTAAAGTTTCCCTCCCTTGAATTAGGGATTATTACTGAATCAGAAATTACACCATAACTTTGTAGTGCAAAATTGGTTGAAAACAAGGGTGCATATATGGGTTACAATAATGTAAGGAAAAGTGATGGGGCCAAACCATACATATTCTTCTGTAATCAGATGCTAATGACTTGAAATAACAGTTCCTTATCATTGGCCAGTCATCATAACCTGTTCTGGTACCTGGTGCCATTAGAGACCCTTAACACTTACCAAAAAGTTACTGCTTAATACAGCTTAGTGATGAAAATGTACATTTTCACAAATGTGGGTGTCTGCCTCAACTCTTGATTATTGTCTCAAAATAAATGGAGTAATGCTTGAAGCACAGATGACTTCAAACTTTATGTGCACACAGGATCATGGATTTTTTCTTTACAGCAAACAAGGTATAATAGATACATATACCTATCAAGAAAAGGTATGTGCATAATCTAACAAAAATCATATGCCAGAAGATAGATAAACCTTAGTATTTGAATTACTATTAATATAGTAACAATAGCCTAAGTGAAGTAAGCAAGCAGTGTACATGCGACTTAATCATCTCTGTAACTATAATGTTACTTTTTCCTTTTGGCAAATTTTTTACATACAGGGTCGTATTTGTGAAGAAAAGGTAGTACAGGAGTCATCCTATATCACCGAGATATACCTGTATATTGAACATATCAAAGAACAAAACTTATTATTATGTGCACAAACACAATAATGTTAGCATAAGCATCTCTGCTCTTGGAGTACCAGAAAATACTTACAAGCTCAGTAATCTGTTTACAAGCAGACTTAAGAATTGCACTTGCTAAATCTTCAAAACCTCCATCTGTAAATCCATAACATATATGCCACATAATTACTTACTGTCATGCTATTTTCCTCCTAGGACCTTGTCTTTTTTGTAAATTATGTATTTTAGTATCACAATGCTTTAAACAGATTACTGTTTGTGAATGTTATTTAAGGACATTGTGGCTATGTTGCTTGTGTCTCAAGATATTCTGTATCTATTCTGTATGTATGGCAACTGTCATATAACATTTGAATTAATACTGCTAAGGCATCAGGCAGTCTGCAGGTCTGCATGTACAGGTGCCTTTCATAAGTTATATTGTAAACAAATTGCCTTAAATATAGATAAATCTTGATATTCATAGCTATGTGTAAAATGTACTGTCAAGTGCGGTAGTAAGGAGGTAGCAGGAGAATTTTAAGGTTTATTGACTGGAATAGGAATGGCTTAATCTCCCATACTTGATCTGTAAAAGTGGGGTTAGTTAGAAAACTTGTAACAGAATATGGGAATGTCCTAAGTAGAATCATGTACTCCTGCTACTAAAAATTGCATGCTGTACCATGTGCTGCAAATGGAAGAGTCTTGCTGTCGAGGTGTGTCAGTACTCGTGTGCTATAGTCATAATAGTTGATCAAGGTGTTCAGTGTTACTGGCTTGTAGCTGTTTTTACATTTTGTATATTTGTACATATCAAAATACTTAGTATAATTATAAAACAGCTCATTTTTAGGCACACACTTGAGTGCTGATAAGTGGAAAAATTTATAGTGTTATGGGACCTATATGTGAGTATAGTATTCCTTCAAATGTAATTATTACTTGTACATGTGTAGATATGTTTTGAAATGGTGGTCTATTGGTGTGGATTGCCAAAACATTATATGCAACTTCCTACATGATATTAATGTTAGTGTCAAAATAGGATTGGAAATAACTTGGTTCTAACTTTTCAAATAGATTTCTTATTTCATTTATACAAAACATGACAATACCAACACATCCCATGCATTGCAAGGGACATGTTGGGAAATAAATAACCTTCAGTGACCAAGTATCCTATTAGGGATAATTTAGATCAAAGCATCTGTGATTCTTATCCTCAAGATAGCCTCTACCCACCCATGCAGTTCATTCAGTCATAGCTTGTAACTGGAGCCTAAGCCACTAAGGTATCTTTGTGGCCAATTATTCTGGCTTTCTTAACTTCAAAGTACAAGTTTTACTTAAGTATTTGAATTTTACTTGAAGTCAAAAAGAATGGTAAGTAGCTTTTTATCCCTGCCAGCACGAGACGAGCTATGTGCACATGTTCGTGTTCATGATGCCATGCCACTGTTGCTGTGAGGTTATGGCTCTTGGGATAAAGTTACTTACCATCCATCTACCTTGCCTAAAATTGATGCTGCTGCTTGCTGCATCCAATTGAGAACTTTGGTATAGAAATAGTGAAATTGGCAGCATTAACATTCTGAACTTGTTTTTAAGTTAAAATCATTACTTTTCCTTGTTAAAATTCTTTTGTCCAACAGCAAAGAGATGAAAGGAATGTTGGATTGGAAAGGCAAATATCTATGCTAAGCAAAAGAATTTTGAAGCAACAAAGTTAGAATAGTAGCTCAGGCTCCAGCTGCATGCTATAAGGAAATGGACTACAGTAGTCCTACATTTTGTTCCAAAGTACAAGGTCTGTTAAAGAGTGACTTTACATTGATTGAACAGTAATTTACATTTTAGGGTTCTAACTATAATTGTTTTCAAAGTGTGCCCTTAGTGCCATTGCAGGTATCTTTTAAGTCTTGTCTTGTATTGGCTATCAGGAGCCCAGTTATGTTCTACCTGATAATTCCTCAGTTCTCAAAGTGGAATATTTTCACTACCATCATCTGTTTATGGAACGGCTCAATATAACAGGGAGCCATGTCAATAGAATAAGGAATGTGGTGAACCAATCCTGGATCAGATCAATCAATCAATCATGGGGGGCGCATTGCCTCGCCTACCCTATGGCTGGCGGTCACGCCTCGTGAGTCTCCATGCAGGCTCCCTTCCCATACCGAGTGACTCCCAGCAGGAGGCCTCCCCCAAGTCAGGTTGACCCTTACGGAACCAACCCGATAAGCAGGATCGGCATCTGGGTATCGTGCCACATGCCCATATAGCCACAGTTGGCGCTGACAGACTATGCTAGTAATAGGCCTCAAATCCGTCTCACAGAATAATCACTGATTTGACACAAAGTCATACCAGCGGTATCCCATGATCCTGCAAAGGCATCTAGTACCAAAGACATCAATTTGCCTCTTCAGGTCGATGTTCAGTGTCCATATCTCACAACCATAGAGTAAGACAGGGATCACCAGCAACTTGAAGATCCGAATCTTTGTCCGTCTACACAGGTATCGACAATGCCAAATACTCGTGTTGAGCGAATCTATAAAGCTGTGAGCCAGGCCAATCCACCGTGTGAGTTCTTAGCTCGACCCACCATCATTATGCACTACACTACCAAGGTATGTGAAGTTTTTCCAAGATCTCAATGTCCTCGCCACACGCAAGGACAGACTGTACGTTTCATCCAGTACACCTCCAAACACCTGGACCTTGGTCTTGGCCCAAGAAACCTTGAGTCCCAAGGGCTTCACCTCCTCGTGCAGTGCCTCTAGAGCCATTACCAGAACCTCCGGTGACTCAGCGAAGATTGCTGCATCACCAGCAAAAACAAGATCTGTAATCTCGGTGTTGCCAACAGATGCTCCACAATGACTTTGTTCCACAACTCTGCCTAGTACCCAATCCATGCATGTGCTGAAAAGTGATGGAGCAAGCACACAGCCCTGCCTCACACCCTGTATTCACAGGGAAGAAGCTGGACATGCCTCCTCCACAGTTCACAGCACTTACAGTCCCAGAGTACAGGCCAGTTAATAGACCAATAATCCTTGCAGGAATCTCACAGAGACGCAGAAGATTCCAGAGAGTCTCTCGATGCACTGAGTCAAATGCCTTCTTGAGATCAACAAAGTTGCAATTGGCACTGTCATCATGACAACAATGCACCTGATCCAGGATTTCTTTGGCTAACACTGAATCTCTTGAGACAAGCCTTCTTGGTTATTCCATAAGCTGACAAACCCATAGAAAGGGACCCATTTGAGATCTCATAAATATCTACAGAGCACAACTTGTGGTTACCATAAAAGGTATCACACATTTCCAACAATCAATTGAAATGCAAGTCCAAAAGCCACTCAGTAGGAATATTATTTAGAACCTACAAAATGCACACAAAGGTGTGGCTGTTTTTAGTAGACCATCAATTACTTTTGAGTAAAATGTCATATTTCCTAATAATTTACTGTATACCCTTGATAAACTTTTTATGTAGTTTTAAAAATCATACTGTTTGCAAAGTACTGAGAGAAGTAACCTTACTGATATAATTATAACCACAGAAATTATCCAGTTTTTTCTTGCCAAGTGCAGTATATCCCCCTCACCTACTTCAACACTGCATGAAGGGTATAAAGCTTAATGTTCCACCATTGGATTAAAAATGATAGATCCCTCCTTTCACTTCTTAAGGAAGATAATGTTTAAGGCTACCATTTCCTATTATCGAATTAGAGTGCAGGGAGCAAATTAAAAACTTTCATTTGCTTCCCTACCTGTGGATGGCTTGGCAAGCTTGCCGAGGGATGCCCCGGCTTTACAGCTCTTCAAATGTGTGGAAGTTTTTGCATCCACATAATGATTCTTCTTTTATTTCTTTATTTTGGTATTGAGTGCCATAACTTGTCATTCTGGTTGTTTTCTTTCATTAATCTTAGTCTAATTCTGACATCCTGTAAGAACATGAAGCTTCATTAATCAACAATACATATAGTACATATATACATCTCTGTTGTGGTACATTTTCTTATCCTTTCACCCTCAAACAGATGGTTATGGTTATTCATTTGACTCATTCAAGAAAGATTTGAACAAACCATAACATGGTTCAATTTGGAATCAATTTATAAAATAAAAAGGTAACTCTACTCCACCATACAAGGTTTGCCAATCAACTTCCACCACTTAGACATGTTATTAGGACACAAAATTGTCACACCAGATTTGGCATGATACAGTAAAACCACCAATGGAAACAGAACATTGAATTAATAAAATGCCAAAAATTTAAAACCCAACAGTAGCACATGATGGAAACAATGCACTGAATGCAGTGAGTCCTGTATAACAAGTCTGAAGCCTGGAGTACTACTCTTGTAAGTACAGGGACTTCCTGAGTTCCCACTAACAGAAGAGCAAACCAATCTTATGCACTTGTATGGGTAGCAAGTGGCTCGCCAATAAGGCATTGGACTTCTTGTTGTATGACTGTTGATTGGCCAGAAAAGTAGTGCCATCACAATCCCAGTTTTTCACTATCAATGCTGTATGCTCCACTCATGCTGCAAGACCTGTCTCATACAGAATAATACTCCTTACTTGATTTTTATGCTTATCTATACCATATTCCCTCTTAGATTCCGTGAAAATTTATATACAGGTGTGCATTGACTGACAAAGAGCCTTTCGTCAATCAATGAAATACATTAACAATGAACTTTAAAAACCTTAGACAGCTAAATGGTTCACAAGTCATACCAATTCCAAGAAACTAAAACAGTAATCACAGACCAATACACAACAGTACCAAAGGCATCAACAGTACCAGATCACACATTGCTGAAGCCCGGGCGCTCAGCTTGCTCCAGGGCAGTCTTGAGGTGTTCATCAAACAACTCACATCTGATGGGCATCTCAAGGGAGTAGAAAGGATTTTTCAAAGCAAAGTCAGCATACAACTCATAGACTCTGTGAAGCAGCGCATCAACACCACTTTGTTTTGGATCCGAGATCACCATAAATTTTACACCTGAAAAAATTTAAGCACTTAAAAAATATGCACTACTTATAATAACAGGATGACTAAAGACTGTAAATAAGTATGTGGAGCTATAAAAGAATGTGCTGCATTGTCTGCACTCTGACTACTTCAAGCTACCAATTAAAATCCTTCACAATGATGTGTTTCCTGTCCTCACTGGCTTAAACCCTCAGAAAGCCGATGGAGCCCTTTCTATTATTCTCTGAAACTGTGCCTCCATGCTTGCACCTTGCCTAGTTAAACTGTCAACTGTTTATCAACATCTACCTTTTCTTCTTGCTAGATATTTGACTATATTCAACCTGTTCCTAAAAATAATGACAGTTCTTATCGCTTAAACTACCATTCTATTGCTTTAATTTCCTGCCTATCACAAGTTTTTAATCTAACCTGAATACATAAACATATCACTTCAATTTTTTTTATCTAATCATCACAATGGTTTCTATCAAAGCCAATTTTTGTTTTTACCTTAGATATCACATTTTGATAGTCTGGCACAAAGCTTTGAATTCCAAACTACCCTTCAATAGCTTCTATTCTTCTCTCTGCAATTTCATCTCAAGTTTCCTTTCTAATCATTCTCTTGCTGCTATTGTAGCATCTCTGTTCTCCTAATTGCCCACTTTCTCATTTCCAATGTAGACAGCCTATAGCCACAGATGCAGTAAAAGTACAAAAGAAATATGAAAAGAATATACTATATGTAAGATGACAACCCAAACAGAAATAAGAGATCCACTGAGTAAAGTACAAAAAGGGGACACCAAACAAGTAATCACCTGTGAGAGTCTGGAAGCAGTTCATTCTGAAGTTGTCTGCCTCAAGCACCTCAATGCCAGAACTTCTTGGTTCTGGACTCAACTGGCAGGCCAAGGCATACAGCGGGTAGAACATGGATGCCTGCCACAGGGTACAAGGGGTTATAAGATACCTTAGATACTTTAGAATGGTATACATAATCAGTTTAAAAGACAGTAAGTACCTTCCAAACTACTAATTGCATACTGTAGTGCAAAAGTATAATGATCTTTTCTGATGATATGAAAATGAAATAATAATGATGGATGAAAAAAAGGTAAGAGGGATAATTTAGGTAAATTAATGAGTCAAAGTTGAAAAATTTGATATGAATAAAAGCAGGTAATTAAATAACAAAATCATTACATTATATAAAACATGATACGATATGAACCTGAATGTTCCCCAGGATTTTGTTGATAACAGGTTAGTTCCACACCTGGAAAATCTTCTCATTGGTGGTGAGTCTGGGTCGGGCAAACTTGAGGTTGATGGGATAGTTGGCCTCATCCTGCAGCACCTGTAGAACATCCCGACCATCATCCAGCTGTTGACCTGTCACCTTTATTCCATTGACAGCCACCAGCATGTGACCAACTGCAAAAAGAAGGGATGAATAACACAGGTTTTAAGTAGATGGTAATGTGTACTACTACAAAAAACTGCTGACATGCAAAAGAGGTAGTATTTTTGACACCCCAAACTTAAGGGAAACTATGACAACACTGGCTTTCAAATAATGGTGGTGACAACACAGACTGGTGTATGAGACATTTAAACTGAAGAAAAACATGATGATACACAAGTAGTAGTAAGCAATCTATAGTTTAAAAATAAAGAAAAATCTATGGTAAAGTTTGTTACTGACAGTTGCATTGTTACCTTTGATGCCATCCCGCTGGCCGAAGGAGACAACAATATTCCTGTTTTGTACATCAAGTTTGAGTTCCAGGGGGAAGCTGAAGGTCTTTTCATTCTCAATGGTGGGCAAGTTGTGGTCATGTTGATAGATGAGGCCGCCCGACTTACTAAGGATGTATAGGCTGAAGATGGTCATAGTGGCTGCTGTGGATAATAATTACCTAACACTAGATCATTGATAAATACTTATACCAGGAGGCAAAGCTTGTAACTACAACTGTGGCTAGTTCAAGAAGGAAAGCAGTCACTACAAAAGTAAGACAAAAACAACTCTAAGCTAACTCTAAGCAAAATATTACACAAGCTAAACGTAACCTGGCAGGGGTCAATTATAGCCCTGGGGTGCTCTAACTTTGTGGACTCTAACTGAACCTTGCAGGCTCTAACTGAATTTTGTGGGCTCTAACTGAACCTTGTGGGCTCTAACTGAACCTTGTAGGCTCTAACTGAACCTTGTAGGCTCTAACTGAACTTTGCAGGCTCTAAATGAGCCCTGCTAGCTCAATGTATAACCCAAAAGATGTTACCTTATTGTGTAATGCATGACGCACCTCTCACAGCTATACAATCTTCCAAGACTGATCTGAATATTTCAAACAGCCTCCTCTACGTTCCCAAGAGGCTGTGATTGGCAGAATTAATTACATCCTTTTTTTTATTGGCCCCTGGACAAACCAGAGCCAATCACCGTGACTAATTTCGGCGCAGAATATTGACACACGCACGTACGAACGAATTCACGCAGACCAACGGTCAGTTACCCTCGATACAGCACAAGCGGAGATTAGTCGCCTCCAGCAGATTAGATAAGTCTTCAAAAATCGCTAGCGCCATTATAAATGATTTGCGGGGGTTATATATGGGATTCAAATTACTTAGTATGGAAAGCTCTAAGAGATGAGAAGGGTATGAAAAGCCAACTTGAGACTGGTGTAAAAGTTTAAAAAAATACCAACTCTTCAACTTGTGGAATGCTTACGAGGCACAAGAAATATCAACCAACTTTCTACTGAAGAAATGCTTCCAAACCTTTACTACCGTGGTTTACATAATGCACCATCTTTTAGTTGATTCTGATAATTCACTCCCCGGTAAATACTCGTTCCTGTCTTACCCCATCCGAAAACCCCTCATTCCCACAGGTACCCCAGGCTTGGTGGTGGTAAAGGGGTGGTGGCATTAATCCGCCACTTAATACCATGGTACCATATATATGCAACGGGGTTTTTTGAGGTCTGGGAGAAGATAGTGGAGCTATAATGGACCACTACCATCTTTATCGTACACCTAAACATGAAGTCAAAATATAGGCACAGTAATACTCACACAGACGTCAATGAATGCAGACTCCTCCCCATCCAGCCTCCGCCTCGACATAAACAACACCAGCTGGAGGCTTCGCCCCTCTCGATCTCGGGGTCAACCAAACCATTAAACCATTGTTACTTTTTATTGCTACACATATTACATAATGATGAAATAATGTGGTATATTTTCCCTTTCAAATTACATCATTATCCGCCTATTCCCCAGCTTTATTGAAGACCTGTGGGAATATAAGGTTTTCGGGTGGGGGTAGGGAACTGGGGAAATTTTGCACAGATAGTTTAAAATCTCCATCTCCTTCAGGAATAACAACCTGACCTAACTTAGGAGAGAGAGAGAGAGAGAGAGAGAGAGAGAGAGAGAGAGAGAGAGAGAGAGAGAGAGA
>CM035211.1:7381574-7396880 GCA_020233015.1 Callinectes sapidus | reverse complement strand
AGAGAGAGAGAGAGAGAGAGAGAGAGAGAGAGAGAGAGAGAGAGAGAGACTGTGTGTGTGTTCTTACTCACTCCTCCTCATCATCATCATCATCCCTCTCTTTCTATGGCACTGGCAGATAACTCAGAAGAGAACCATCCCCTCCCCCTTCCCTCACTCACAATCCAGCAGTGAAGGGCGAGGATGATCCCAGTGAGTGAGGCAGTGCGCGCGTGAGTCACTGCATGAGACCTCTTTTTTTTTTTTTTTTTTTTTTTTTTTTTATCCCTACCAGCCTCCCCTCCCTCCCCTCTGCTAATCTCCTAACCTTCCTCCACCTTTCTTTTTATGTCTACCTCTGAGCGTGAAATAGGCTCCACTCCCTCACGCACGCCGCTCACGTTAGCCAGTCTTCAGGTGGTGGGCAAAGGCAACGGCAGCACCTCCCCTCCTGATCTTTCGCCTCCGTAGTTCAAGGTATATCTCCAACGAATACTTCTTAACCGTGAGATCTTTAACTTTCCTGTCTCCTCTTCGTCTTATTATCTTCGTCTTATTATCTTCGCTCGGTTTATGGCGATTCATTGGGTTGCCTCGTTTTCCCGTTAGAGTATACTTAATTTTTATTCACTTCGTGGTAGTTAATTTCACGGTTTTCTCCCGGTTCTCAGCATTTTACTTCGTATTTTCCTTGGGTTCACAGTGTTTTTTATTATTATTCTTTTGATTCCTTCCTTTGTCTGGTTGGGTTGCTTCATCTTATCGTCATCTTTTCTCGGTTCTTGATACCTTAATTCAGGTCTTCTTACAATTCAGGGTACTTATCACTCTTGCACCTGGCCTGGATATGATAGACTATGACCAATCCTTGACTATGACTGACTATGGCGGCTCAAGGTTTCGTTGAGATTACTATAGTGGGTGTAAAGTACTCGCTTCTCTCAGAATGTGACACTAAACTTGAACCTACATTTTTTTTTAAAACAAAGCATCAACATGCATTTATTTACGAATTTTGCACGTATTTATTTGAAGTTTTAGTGTTGTTGTTCTTATCATTTACTTTCTAAGAGTATAGGAGACACTAAATTTGAATGTATAGTAACAAATATTTTTTCTTACACAAAATATCAATATGCATTTATTTACAATTTTTTTCGTGTATCGATATTTAATTACTCTCTTCTTCTTATCTATATAGTATATATTTACTTATTTTACGTAAGACTGGAATCTGGAAGATGACAATAAAGACATAATAATAAGCCCATCGAAGAATGTCTGAAGTAGCATCTACATTTAGTTGTAGTTTTCAAAGAAGTGAAGATAATTTCCCTGAGTCACCTTATCCCTAACGAATCATCACTAAATGAACGCTCCTTCACGAAAACAACAACGGAAAGAAACCTGCCTCTTGTATCTCTAGTTTTGGGTCTCAATCTGCACGTCACTTTCAGACAGGCAGCGGTGGCGCCTGGCAAGAGTGACAGCGCGGATATGGAATTGGTAGTTTTGTGGGCATGTGGCGCGATGCCCAGAAGCCTATCCTGCTTATCGGGTTGTTTCCGAAAGGGATAACCCAGCTTGGAGGAGGCCAAGGGAGCGCCCGCAGAACTCTTGGCTGCGGCAAGTCGATGCATTCTGCTGGGAGTCATTCAGTATGGGAAGGGAGCCTGCATAGAGACTCGTGAGGCGTGACCGCTAGGGGTGACGCCGTAAGGTAGGCGAGGCAACGCGCCCCCGGCCTATGCCCCCCATGATTGATTGAATGTTCAGTTGAATTCCCCCATTCCTCCCTCCTCTCTCTCTCTCTCTCTCTCTCTCTCTCTCTCTCTCTCTCTCTCTCTCTCTCTCGTCAAGGAATAACTCCCTTTCGCCGTTTAGCTTAACTGTTTGCGAGTATATCGTTTGAGTGATAAACACGCTTCACCATCAGCTGCACCTATGCCCTTTCCTCGTCTTTCCTGAATGAACGAGTTTACAGAGACGTCTTGGTATGGCCAGGCAGAGGAAACTACTGTGGACCTCAAGGAAGGAGGCGGCGGCATAGCAAGATCAATGGTGTGTTATTACAGTAGCAAGACTAGAAGAGTAATTCGATAAAGGACGGTGCCTTTGCCAGATCTGAGTAAGTGGTGTAATCCAAGGAACGCGCTTTTGCTCTTTTTTTTTTCTTTCTTTCCTGCCTTTATCTTTTTTTATGATTTCCGTGCTTGCATTTTTCTGCTCTCTCTCTCTCTCTCTCTCTCTCTCTCTCTCTCTCTCTCTCTCTCTCTCTCTCTCTCTCTCTCTCTCTCTCTCTCTCTCTCTCTCTCGAGTTATTCATTAGAAAGCAAGAACTGCAAAAACTATAAAAATGAGCAGAAAAATTTCCAAGACTACAAGAAGCGACAAGAAACCTTTAAAGTTATTAGATTACTATTCACACCCCCAACATAAGGAATTCTAGGCTCTCTTCATAAAACAAGTAAACATCAGATGATATAGATCAGTAAAATAACAATAATGATAATTCGCAAGTATATTTCCTTCTTTTGCGAGTATACTATCCCTTTAGTGCCAGGCAAGCACTGATCATACGCCAATATAACACTGCCAGAAAGCTGACAGGCTCTCCTTCGAGTTGCATTCACTTTGGGCATCTAACAACTTTAAACGCTCCTCTCTTTCTGTTTGTGTATCTGTCTCTGTCAATGTGCCGCCTGAACAATACAGCTTCCCACACCTGAGCCAGTCTCTCGGGGAAGGTTAATGTCCACTTCTTGATGTCTCGCTTGTGAAAAGGTGCAACTAATGTATGTTAATGCTTATGAAGTAAAGGACGACTCATATTGAGCTCTGCATTCATCACACCCACACTACAAGACTGTGCTTCGTCAAAACAAACATTGTTGAAGCAGATTTTCCTCTGCACCGCTGCAGTTCTTTCCAGGCGGATCTGGCAAAGATACTACTCAATAGAGATTATTGATAACAAATTCGACAAAATCATAGGGTAATAACGAATTCGCCAAATTGAAGAGTCGATAATTGTATCTCTTACAAAGCTGGAATCGGACCCAGGCGGAAAGGTAACGGAACCATTTCGCCATAATAAGGTAAGAAGATGAAGCATGTCATTTGAACTCATTTAGTAATGGGGTACATATTCACCTGAAGTTCGGAGTATGATTAGACGATATCATTGACATTAGGAAGGGTCTATGGAGGTTAGAAGATTAATGACTAGAGTCTGAACTCTTACAATCCACACACGAGCTTCTGAAGCTGTATAAAATTGCCATATAATAAGCATAATGAATATAAAAACGTGTCCCAGTACTGAAGGGGTTAATGCTGTATAGAAATCTTGCTAATCTATCACTAAAACCGTAAAGACGCACTTTTAAGCTGTGCAACTGTAACTAAAGTCATTTGAAAGTAATGGAGGCTCGGACAGAAATGTTTTAAATTACTGACCTAAGGATCGGGTGGTGGCTTAAACGTCACAAGTCACACCACGCAAATTCAGCCCGTCACGCCGTCCATCCAGGTGAACGCGCGCAGTAGTCTGTTGAAGGTACTGATTTCCTGAGTTCCTATAGGGGCGTGACAGTCACCGTAACTTCAGGGATTAAAGGCTGTTGCTCTCCCAGAGAGAACGGAGACGGAAGACACGGTAAAATATGACTGACACTTTATCATCATTATTACTGTCATTATGATAAGGTTCTAAGATTCCCGCCTATCACCTGCCTATCACCAGCCATGCCAGCGAAATTTATTGTATCGTTGCCTTTAGTTCCTCCTCTACTCTGCCTTCCTTCACGTCACACTGCATTGCCACTCCATTACTTTTGTCATTTATTTACATAATATGGATGGTGATTCTGACCTTTTGGGGAATTGGAACCTCTGCGGGTCATTTTTTTCTGCTCTTTTTGTTGCCTTGATCAGAATCCTTCAAGAAATAAAACCTGTGGTGCATGATGTCGTGATCACATCTACTTATTTATTCGAATGCTTATCAATTTCTTGTTTTAAGCCAAAACGTCTGCAAAATTTCCTTATCCTTTAATCATGATGATGAGATTACAGTGCCTAACCCTGCGCTCCAAGGATATGAGATGTGCGGGCAAACACACCTTTCATCCCATCCAGAATATCTTTGCTCGTTGGTTCCCGTGCCTTGGCCACCTGGCAGGGAATTAAGCAAGGTGAGGAGGGGTGGCATTAAGGTGAGGCCGATAATCACCGTGACGCGACAATCCCCCTGATGGCAATGAACAGGAGTCACGGTGTGCGTGTGCGTGTCTGTGTGTGCGTGTGCGTGTGCGTGTGCGTGTGCGTGTGCGTGTGCGTGTGCGTGTGTGTGTGTGTGTGTGTGTGCGTGTGTAAATCACTCTTTTTTAAAGTTTATTTACCTTCATGTTATGTAGTTCAGTGGTTCATGTCTAAACAACTCTTGGTACCTCATAAATAGTTTCTAGCATTCCTAACTGCAGTATACAGGACACTTGACTGGTGTTACACTACGACCAGGATCAATTAATTGTTTTCAGAGAGAGAGAGAGAGAGAGAGAGAGAGAGAGAGAGAGAGATTGGTAAGCACGGGGAAAGGTTTTTCTTGGCTGTCAGCGGAACCACCACCTACATACAAGTGGCCTCCCCGTGCCTTGAATTTCCGTCCGGGATTATCGTGGCGCGTTTTCTTTCCTCTAATCACCCCAAGAACGTGTCCAGGCGGCCTACATGTGTATCATGTCTCAAAGCTACAGAATGTCATGGGGGAGAGGGGGGGGGGTGATTATTAGAGCTTTTAAATCTTGTAATGTATTGAGTGGAAACGTTCGAATGAAAGATATGCTGTGTGTAACTTTTCCTGGATTTTCAACGAGTGGTGAAAAGTTAGGCGAAAAATGTTAATGCTCAAGTTTAGCTGAAGAGATTAATATTTTACGACGTTTACCTTGTGATTAGATATAACATTTCAAAGGAATCTAAATGCGAGTCATTGGTGGTGTCAAGGCTAAAAAAATGACACAGCATAAGATGATGATTCATTCACCTTTGAAAATGCTATAATTTGAAATTTTCCCCTTCATGACGGGAACCATAAGAAATGTAATATGCAGAGCTGTAACCAAAACTGCCTCCCTCACCAGATCACAAGTGGTAAACAGAGTACCCTCGAGCGCACCGGTGTCTTCGATCGTCCACCAGATTCACTGCTTTCCTTCTGTGAGGGCTCTATTTACATTTCCTTAACCTGTTGGAATTGTGGAACCAGACTGAAGGGATAGCAATGGTAGCCTACACGGTGTATAATAGTAGCGCAGTATTTTAACACGCTTAGTACTGGGACGCATTTTCATATTTATTCTGCTTATGATTTGTCAATTTTACACAGCTTCAGACACTTTATTTGGGGATTAAAACAGTACAGACTCTGGCCATTAATCTTTTGACCTACATAGACTCTTCCTAATGTCAATAAAATCATCTAACTACACCCAAAACTCGTGGTGAAAATGTATCGTAGTATTGAAAAGGTTAAGATTCTCATATGAACTATTTGCACTGGCCATAGAGATCATTCATACTGTCTTGATGGTCATTGCTGATATATAATTATTGTTAATCGCTAGAATCATTAAATCAACCTTAGAATTTCCAATAGTTATGAAGAAAATTTGTTATAAGTGATCGAATCAAGACACTGAAACGTTTTACGATTTACGATACTCACCGGTTTTTAAAAGGCAAGGTTAGTTTTCCTTTTACGCAGGAAGTCATGATGAAAAGCTCATTTCTCCTAGTCGCGACATGTGTCCCTAAATAATAAAGGAGACTCACTATGACTTGCTGTAAAGGTTTCCGAGTTTACGTGTCTAAGATATGAGATCACTGCGCATCACGCGGAGGTGACTAAGTCAGGCGGTGCGGGGTTACTGAGGGCGGTTGTGTGGGGGGAAGTCACGAGATGGGGAAGGAGTATAAAAAGTTGTCTGGTGCTGGCTAGGATTGTGATTGTGTTACAATTTCCAATGAAAAGCGACATGAACTGGAATTGAATCTGCAATTATCTCGAGGGGAGAAGAACCAAGGGTGGTTGCTCTTTTTGTCTTGATCCAAACTTCATTGAAATGATAATAGATGATCTACGTCACCTTCCTGTAAATGTGCCTAGCATTCTACACTGCATCATAACACTCCTGAATTTCCCTGATCGTCTGCATCATTGCGAAAAGCATGAACGTCAAATTTTGTATTGGTTCTTAGTGGGGCTGTCTACATAGTATGAAGTCAAGGGGGATGGGATGTACAGATATGTATAGCAAAGGCAGAGGAACACGACCAACTGTCAATATTACGAGTATTTCCCAACAATGCATTTACACAATCCGATCCGACATTTCACAACACGACTCGGTAGTCATCTGACCTCCCTTATAGCGCACCAGAATGATATATTTTGCAAGTTTAGAGACCAAGGCATCACTGACACGACACCAACAAGAATGACTGAGGAGGCCAAAACCTTTTCTTATCTAAAGTTTTACTTACTCTTCGTAGACTCGTTTATATTCCACTTTAAAAAATTAATAAAGAAACAAGTCTTTTGAAATCAAACTGTCTGAGAAACATCGCGAGTCTATCAAAGATGACCCTATTGATCTTTTATTTTCATTTCTATCATTTTACATTTCTTAAACACAAAAAGTTCAGTGTCTAGACGTGTTTGCATCTTGAACATAAACTCTTAAGGATGCCGGCACTCTGAGACTACGGCGGCACCATGCAGAGCCCACACAAAGAAGGGGAACACTTGTGGGATTATCCTTATTTATTTATTTACATTAATTTCATGGACTCTGACTATCCATTTTTTTTTTTTTTTCGCTTGCATTCATTACCGTCCTCCAAACTTCTGGAAGCACATTATCCACAGTCACTTCAAGGTAAACGCTAATGCCACGGCAAGGATACTAACCTTCTTTCCCATAAATACTAATTCTCTATGCTTCCATTGCGCCTCTACCTTGTCCCACATCGTATTTGAAAGAAAACATTGCCTTTCAACATTTTTTTTTTTTTTTTTTTGCTACAGCTTGAAAATCTAAGGTAATCCGGTATTTATTCATTTTATCCTGTTCTTAGTGCTTTCTGCGAAGAGAAATATTATTTTCTCTACCCTAAAGATTTGACGCAGGTTTCACTTTGAGAAACGTGAAGGGAAATCAAGTGAGCAGTTCCTCTAATTGGATGTCCGTCTCCTCCTCTGCCCTGATGCTGACACGGGGTCCTCTCCCCCCCCCCCACCCTCTCTCTCTCTCTCTCTCTCTCTCTCTCTCTCTCTCTCTCTCTCTCTCTCTCTCTCTAAGCGGGCTTTACCTCAATAAATAACTGATATTTATATTATCTGTTATTGTGAATGATGAGTTACAGTAAAAATGCAAAAAAAATATTTATACACGATGTTGTAAAACGAGAGACTGCACCGCTTACTCGCAAATTTTGTAATTTATGAACAACAGACACAAACTAACAGACCGTTTCTACGCCAGCCACGTGCTAATTAACTTAAAGGTATTCATTGTGGTGATAAATGTTGGTACAACCAGAGAGCTGCTTCCTCGTGTATGCCACCTGCCATATTGGTCTGGTTGTATTCACAATCAGTAAATCACGCGGCAAAGACGGACAGCAAGCTCAGTCATGCCCATTACTGTTTTATTTTGATTTTTTATTTATTTATTTTTTTTTTTTTTTTGTGTGTGTTTGTCTGTGTCTTGGTACGAGTCAATTCTTCGTTTGTCTTTATCAGATGTGAATTTTCCGTTCTTGCGTGCACACTTAGTCGAGTCACCCTCTCATTAATCATAGGTGAGCGTGATTCATCTCTTCACCAAAGTGGCATGAGTAAGCTATCTAGGCTATCCAGTTACTCCAACGAGATTCAATGGGGATGAGGAATTTACTTTTTTCTCTCTCATTTCTTTTAACATGTCAAAGCTACAAACATTCCGACTAAAGCTTGCACGTTTGGCAACAAGACCTACAGTAAGGCAGTTCAGCGATGTGTAAGGTTCCAATAGCCTACTTTCGAGTGTGAGTGATGTTTACGGTTAGGAAACATTCACCTAGACTGGAAACTAACCAAAATAATGCTTGAGGACAGTTGAACATAAAGAAATGTCTCTGATTGGTAAAGAATTTTCATAAACATCTACGAGAAAGATGGGTATAAAAAAAGGGGGATTTTGCAATGTTTGGTCTGTATAATGTGCGAAAATTACTGTAGTAGAACAAGAATGGATTGGAAAGATTGACCAAATAGCAGCGATCATAATGATACTCCGGTGTCCCAAGAGAGAAAGTACAAAAACACACTGCCACTCACTGACCTCTGTTTCTGAAGGTGCCAGATTCTCCGTGGTTATTCTGAGTACAAGGCGCTGAATGTCCAATGGATATCCGGTATTAACCACCACAGCTTGGCCGCATTATTTCCTCTTCACACGTTCTGAAGATAAAGTATTGTGATCAGATGGCATTTTTTTTATCTTAAATGCAGAATGTATTTTCCTTGCAAGTCGCTTGATAGCTTAGTACACACGCACACGCACACTTTTCTTAATTTTGATATATGTACAGGGATATAGTGTGTGTGTGTGTGTGTGTGTGTGTGTGTGTGTGTGTGTGTGTGTGTGTGTGTATATACCTATCTACTTATCAACCTATCTATCACTTCATCAATCTATCAATCTATCTACTTATCTATCTATCTTTTATATATGTATTATCTATCTACCTACTATCTATATCCCTTCTTACCTATCCACTCCCCAGCAGGATGGTGTGGGTGGCACTGACGGTGGTTGCGGTGGTGGCGGTAGTGGTGCTGGTGGTAAAGAGCCGCGTGGACGACAAGAACATGCCACCAGGCCCCAAGGGACTCCCGCTCATCGGCAACGTCCTTGATCTGCTGAAGGAGGATTCAGTATCTTATTTCACAAGGTAAGGGTTGGCTGATTTTGCGGGGTGGAGGATCAGTCACACTTGGATAGCAGCACCTTCCTCTACCCAATGTAGCTCTATAGTAACCAAACACAACACATCAACAGCAACAACATAAATCACTTGAATAATAGCTAGCTCCACTCTCTCCTTGTTCTAGTTCAATAATAATCAAGCACAATACACCCACAACACAAGATGGATTGGTAACACTTGGTCAAAACAGCACTCCACTCTCTCTACTCAATCAACTTAAACAAGGATCAGACGAGACAAACCCTCAATTAGACCAGTACAGATCAGCAACACTATAATACGGTCTTCCATCCCGTGCACCGACAGACTGGCAGAGCAGCACGGGCCCCTCTACAGCGTACAGCTCGGAGCGCGACGGTTGGTGGTACTCAATTCCTCCCATTGGCTAACCCAGGCCTTCGTCAGGCAGGGGGACATGTTCAACCACCGGCCCCGCGGCACCGTGCTCAGTTTCATCATGGGCGGAAAGGGTGAGTGTAGGTGGAAATTACAATGAACGCAACGTAAGTCATCGTGCCTTGCAACTACTGGGCATCCTATCATGCAAGCATGGAGTGTGACGATTAAAGATATAAGCAGTAGAGTAAATTATGATGGTAGGTTACAGGTAAAGGACGAGAGACTGCTGCAGAATTAGTAAATAAACAATGGCGTATGCTCTATACGGTAGATCAGGAAAACTCAAATTTCGCAGCCTACTAAAAGTATATTTTCGATTTTGACGCGCCCCAATCCTGTAGTCACGGTATTGTAGGCCTACCAAAAGGCACAAATTTACCAATAAATATCTTAGCGAATTAAGTGGGGTACTTTGGTGACAGTAATGGAACACAGCTATAATAATTCCTCTTCTGGTAAACTTTTCCATTCGCGTCACATAAAAGAGCAAGGTTCACTTGCACGCCACCCTGACTAGCCTCCTGCCTCAGGTATTGCCGACGCCGAGGACATGAAGTGGCGCGACAGTCGCCGCTTCACCCTGCACGTTCTGAGGGACTTCGGCATGGGTAAGCGTTCCGTGGAGAACTACGTCAACAGAGAACTGCAAGACTTCATGGAGGTGACGCAGGTTAGTAGACGAGGAGGCGGCTTCAACATGATCATTTCTTTGCTCAGGAATATGGGGGATGTACTATTACGTGAATATGATGTTTAGGTGTTCATGTCAGGTCCAAGTATGTGGTGTCAAGTGGATGTGGTGTAAGTCTTTTCTGAAAGATGTGTTGTTTAGGCGATGAGTGTGTTAATGTGTGTCTGTTTGGGGGATATCGAGTTCAACTGAAAGTTTCACATACCCATACACTTCAGAACAGATGATGAAGGTATATGATTGTATAAAACATGAATAAAGCAGACGGTAATTCTCACTGAATTAAATGGTCGCATGTTGATCCCACTGAAAAATCCCGTCCACACGATCGAGCACAGCTCAACGGCCACTGCGCACAACTAGGCTAAGTCCGCGGGTATACTCGTAAATGTGGTGCTCATCACATCAGAGTTGATTTGGCCCAGTCAAACCCAACATAAGTCAGAGGGCGCGTGCAATGCCTGGTGATTTCACACAACCGTCGGAACAGGCACGTTGCTCGTACTTTAGCGAGTACAAGCGATAAGCCAGTCATCGAGTAAATTGTTTGTTTGTGCTCGCTAGCACAGCTCGATCGTTTGGACTCTGCTTCGGTAGCCTACAGACACTTAAACCAGTCAAACACTGAAAAATTAGTGCTGCCTTGTTATTTTTACTGTAGGAATAGACACATTTGAAAGGACATTATGGTTATACTTTACTTAGCACACATACTTGGATCACTGAATATAGATGAACTTACTTGGATATACAAGCACCGAAAAAAAGAAGTTTTATCTTCTGTAGGCTGCAGAATTTAGAAGACCATAGAGTAACAATAAATGTCTAAAAGTTTGCTTTTATAAGTGAAATGAATGAAATCTGTGGCACTGGGACTGTTAGTAGGTGACTAATTAGTGTTCCCTGGCATTGGGGTCTGCAGAAAAGCGTGGGTAGTGCCTACAACCCACACTACGACCTGGCTACATCGGTGCTGAACATTGTGTGGCACATGTTCGTGGGTGAGCGATTCCCGATGGGAGACAAGAACCTGCGGTGGATCGTGGACTCTCTGGAGCTCTCCCTCACGCTGGTGGAACAGGGCGGCTTCCTCAACTACATGCCGCTGCTGCAGTGAGTGACGCGCGCAGCCAAATGCCACTTGGATGGATGCGCTTCTCTATTGCTCAGTATTCCTCTTGCATTGTTGCCACTGACTGAAGGTCGCCAAGAATCGAGTCTTTTCACAACGAATGCTGCCTATAGTTAAAACCATTACTCTATTAGCTTTAACATTCAATTTGCAACTTCTGTTCCGTAACTCCCTAAGGTGTTTTAATGCCCTGAAGGCTATTGGAATAATAAGTTCAAAAACATCGAGTTACAAATACAGTGTATGCATCGTTAAGCAAGCTGATGATTAAAACGATAACAATAACATTAATAAATGCCAAATCCACTGCAATGAGTAAACAGTTAGCATCATGCATTGCCATGATCCACTGGCTTCTTTCACGCGTATTCCTCTCTAGATCACTATAATGATGTAATGAGTATTCTTGAAACACCATCTATCTAACGTTTGATCCCCTGTTCCCTACTAACTTTCCTCCACGGCGCTTCCTCGTCAGGTTCTTCGGCACCTTCTTCAAGCCCCGAGCGGTGAAGGTTGGCAGGAACGTCTTGCACCGACTTAACTACTTCTCGGAGTTGATCGCCAAGCATAAGGCCACTCTAGACGACCCGGACCGAGACTCCGACCTCATGTACGAATTCCTCCTGCAGCAACGCAAGGAGCTCCGCCAGGGGAAGACAGACACGGTCTTCACGGGTATGTAGGGCGTTGTGGATAGTTTGATGAAGTTAAGTTGGTTAATCTCTATATTAATTCTTAATATTTCTATAGATATAGCCGTCTTTTCTTTCCTTCAAAATAACAAAGTATTTGCATGAGCACAGGAACTTAAATGGCAATTTTTTTCTTTAGATATAGCCGTCTTTTTTTACCTTCAAAGTAACAAACTATTTGCATGAGCACAGGAACTTATATGCGTAAGAATAGATATTAAAAATATACAGTGCAAGAATAGGTTTGTAAAAAGTTGGAGGTAGTTAAAGGAAAAAATACCCAGGAGTGAAAGGGTTGAGATATCTAAACTAGCTCACCTCACTTCTTTCCTACCATGTACAGTAAATGTATTGCAGAGAGCGTTCATGACATTGAAGAATGACAACCCCATTCGTCTCTTCAGCGTTAACCTTCAGTACATTCACCCATTTCTTAGAGATTATTCTGTATATTGTTTCCACCAGTCACCAATCAATCCTTTCTTGCCAAACATTGACGCTTGATGGCTCAATCACTCCGGAATGCCATGGCTTCTTTCCGTCATCGAGTTAGCTTCCTAATCATGTCTCCGCGCCCGTCTCCGCCTGTATACCCAGCCTGACTGCTTGTTATCGCCGCAGACAACCAGCTTAAGTGGCTGTTGAGTGACTTGTTCATCGTCGGCCTGGACACCACGGTCACCACGTTACGCTGGTGTTTCATCTTCCTGGTGCGTCAGCAGGAGGTGCAGCGGAGAGTATTCAAAGAGGTAGAGGCAACGATTGGCTTCGACCGCCAGCCCACGTGAGTAGAGTTGCGGTGGTGGTGATATACAGTTGTTAGAAGTAGTCTGTGTGCTCTTCTTATACATGCATGTATTAAGCTCTTTCTTTAATCAAACTTACACTTGTTTTCATCATTGCTTCCTTCGACTAATTTATGGATACTTGAATAGGAAATAATCATAAAATTTATTATATTTAAAAATTGAAATGGTGCCTGATAGCATATTTTCTAATCTTGCTGACGCACATAAACCACTACCACCACCGCCAACACCACCTTCATCCGCTACACTCTTTTGCCATCCTACTAGGTACGAGGACCGCCTCAAGATGCCATATACCGAGGCTTTTATGAACGAGGTGTTCCGATTCGGCTCCATAACGCCCCTGGCAGTGCACGCTACCCCGGAAGAGACCACCCTGGGGGGCTACCGTATCCCCAAAAGGACCTGGGTGATTGGAAACCTGTACGGCATCCATTGGGACAAGAAGGTGAGGAAGGGCGGCTATCAGGAAAGGAGGGAGCAATGACATCGCGTATAGTTCAGCCAGTCCATTCTTGGTCACATAAAAGTATATTTAATATAATATAAACTTGTCCGCTTACGAGAGGCACTATTGAGCAACCATGCGTGTTAGTATAGAGACGCGCGTGGATTAGCAAAGGAGCATATCAGGTATTCTAATTACTCATTCGTCATTTAGCAAGTCCTACCTTCACTTCCTTCAGTTGTGGGGCGACCCGGAGAACTTCAGACCAGAGAGGTTCCTAAATGAGACCGGCGAGTTTGTCCGCTCTGAGCATGTGGTGCCGTTTTCTGTGGGTAAGAGAAACATTCTAAATCACCAGTTATCATAACTAACCACCGACATCATCTAAACGATTTTTTTTACCATTTGATCTATATCAGTATTGTATTATTCACATGTAGTATTAACCATCGAAAACTCATGCAAGCAAACTCACAATCAACACCACCACCACTACATCCTTCCTCCATCACCAGGTCGACGCAACTGTTTGGGCGAGTCGCTGGCCAGGATTGAAACTTTCCTGTTCCTCACTTCGATGCTTCAGAAATACGAGTTTGGGGTTCCGGAGGGATTCGAGAAGCCCTCCACGAACTTTACGTGCGGAGTAACCCTGAACCCTTGGGAGTACCATCTCAAACTTATTGAGAGGAACCCACTTATCATGCCCTGAGGGAGGTGATGCACATACTGTAGAGTGGCCAAAATGAGGCGCCTGCCATTTATTTTGGTCTTTGTATTGACGACTGTTGCTGTATCCGTATTCTGAATCGCTTTAAGCTTTCTTACCATGATCATTTTCAGCGACCAAAGATATGATTACCTCGCTTCTTAAGGGAAAACTGGCCAAGTGTAACAAAGACAGTTGAACAATAAGGTCCACAGAGATGCCAGTTTCCCATGAGGATTAGATAGAAGAAATGTCTTGAAACCTCCTTTTTTGCATATTGTTACGACAAAAGTCATGAATATTGGTATTATTCAAGCTTTAATGTTTAATGAAGGTAGATAAAGTAATGTGATATGACTTGGCTCATCTGAAGAGAAATATTATAAAATATTTAGAAAGTTGTCTCTTTTGGTCATCCTTTATGACATACAGGAAATAAAACGGCAGTAATCTTATAGCCTGGCAGTTGTGTATACAATATAATTGTGCATATGTGTGTGTTATTTACCACGTGAATCTGGTGCTCTGTGTAGAGAAATATAAAATATTTAGAAAGTTGTCTCTTTTGGTCATCCCTTATGACATACAGGAAATAAAACAGCAGTAATCTTATAGCCTGGCAGTTGTGTGTATGTGTGTGTTTTATTCACCACGGTCGCCTGCTGGTCACCCAACCAGCCTTTCCCTACGGAGTGAGCTCAGAGCTCATGGACCGATCTTCGGGTAGGGATAAGATCACATCACACACTACACACCGGGACAGGGAGGCCACAACCCCTCAAGTTACATCCAGTACCTACTTGCTGCTGCTAGGTGAACAGGGGCTAGATACACATTAAGAGGTTTGCCCATTTGCCTGGCCGCACCTGGGACTCGAATCCGGGTCCAGTGTGTGTGTGTGTGTGTGTGTGCGTGTATGTCTAACAACATTTTTTCCCATAATACAGAATTGAAATACAAATTATACCAATGACAAATAAATCAAAACTTAAATGAAAAAAAAAAATTAACATCTATAAGTCTGTGATATACAACAAAAATATCATATACCTACAATATTTTACACTTATTTTTGACTCTTGGAAAAGCAGTTGTACGTGTATATAAAGCTTTCTCTTAAAGATACTTGCTCCATATGTTAAGAATGGTCATGTAAGCAAACTTATAAGTGATTTAGACACCAACAAGTATCTTTGGGTATCATTCATATACTGTATAATGTTTTTTTTTTCTTCTCATTGATAATGCATTTATAAGTTTACTGTTAGCATATCATAACGCAAATCACACCGCACAGCACAATGCAACGTAACACTACCATTCCATATTATTTCTCTACCTCTGCTCTCTCTCTAAGACTCTGTCATTTTTCTTCTGTAACTGTACAAAGAGTATCTTCTATACAGTA